>JAXGGA010009367.1:0-51713 GCA_038373865.1 Uloborus plumipes
ATACAGTAAAATACTGGCAGCCAAAGTTCCAATTTAAAGCTGCAAAATGTACAGTAATAATCTATAAAACTATCAATTTTGCAATTTCTTCCTGTAAAGTTAGCAATTTTACAGTTTATTGCCGTAAAATTTAGCTGAATTATACTGTAAAAACAACAGTATAATAATGGAAGCAGAGGTTCCAGTTTAAAAATGTAAAATTCTTAGTAATAAACGGTTAAATTAGCAATTTTTACAGTTTATTACTGTAAAATTAGCAATTTTACAGTTTAGTAATGCAAAATTAGAAATTTTATTTTACTACTGTCAAATTAGCAATTTTTCGAGTTTATTACGGCATAAAATTAGCTGTGTTATACTATAGAAACAACATTAATTTTTTACAGTGTAGATATTCCAGTCAATATGTTTTCTTATACTCTGTACTAGAATCAGTAAAGATCAAAACAAGATCCATAGCATCTTTTAGTGATATCAATAGAACTAAACCGTAGGATCGTTGGATATCAATAAAGATTCATAGCATCATAGAATAAAAAAAACTGTACGGGAAAATGGCCAACGGATATCAGTAGAACAAAACCGTAGAATCTATGGATATCAATAGAGAGCCATTGCATCTTCTAGTGAAATCAGTTGTTCAACTGATATCAGTAGACCTCTACTGATTTAGCTCTATTGATATCCGTTGGCCATTTCCCCGTACAATTTTTGTTATTGATCACTACGGGTCATTTGTAGTAGGGATGTTAATTGTCAATTTGTTATTTCTTAAACTTGCTAGTTAATCACTAATATTAATGCTGTTATTGGTGATTTTTGTTGTCATGTGCCAGCTAGCCTGGCAATTTAAGGTGCGCTGCTTCACTTTTCCAACTGTACTGTTCTTGGGAGTGAAGTCCGACTTCCACAGTACACGCATGTCATAAGGGCCCGTTTATAAAGTAGGCACCCATTCAGAGCACAGCGACACATTCACACAAGAAAATGACAAGGACGAGAGAAAGAAAGTATATATCTATACCAGAGCAGGAATTCAAACCCGGAAGCTCTCCATCCGCTGTCAAACTTCTTTTACCACTAGACAAGATGACCGGCTGTTATTGGTGGCGGTGTTTCCGATTGGCGCTTTACAATTTGCCAACCGGTATGTGCCTGGAATGGCGCATGTTCTTTCATGTTTCAACAAGATGAAAAAAACGTGTGGTTTTGCGATGCGAAAATGCACTGAAACTTTAATATTGCTGAGAGTATAAGAGCCCATTGAATACAACAAGTTTTCTATGCTATTGGTTATACAACATAGGAGCAGGCGATTTTCTGTATCTTGAAAATCCACCTACTGCAACCGGGTTTGAACCCGCAAACTTGGACAAACGAGGAAAGCGCATAACTCCTATGCCACTCCGCCGATAGTAAGTTTTACTCAAATTTGAGACCTCGAACATTTTGGAAGCGTATATAAATTATTCCAGTTATTGCTATTCATCCAAAGTATTAATCCATGCCTCCATGCCAGGGACAAATACAACAGAGGGGCGATAGGGGTAATCGCCCCTCCCCTTTAGGGACTCACCACTGGTGAATTTTCAATATTGAAATTCAAAAAAAGACATTGTTAGACTATCTTTATTTTGCCGTACTTCGTTACTAATAAACGGTTTTTACAGAAAACACAAGACTATAAAAATTAAAAAAGTCTTTTTTTATTCTCTTATCATAATTAAATATTTTTTTTAATAAAACATATTTAATTCTATCACTGGTGTTGCTTCGAAGAACGTTTTTTTTTTCTTTTTTTTTTTCAATTTACTGATAGAAAACGGCTAAATTTAAAAGTGTGCTCTAATAGATAAACGATATTGATTGCCGGATTTTTAATCATCAACTGAATATGATATTAATAGTTAAAATATTTTTTTGAATTATAGGTCAAACTTTCCCTGATGTCTTTAGATTTATTTATTTTTTATATCCACCATTATTGATTGTTTCTCGTGTACCACAAACTATCACGTTGTGTACCACAGGTTGGTAACTGCTGCCTTAGATGGTCAACTAAATGAGTACCTAGAGTGCATTCGAACTAAGACCTAGTGGTTCCGCATTCGTCTGACCGCCTAAAAGTAATATCTGACTAGCATCCCAGAGCAATCGGTGACGAAAACTGAAATGGATATAGGCAGGGATTCAAGTGAAACAGGCTATCGTAAACTGCAATCGCTACTGGAAATGAATTACATTAGAACGTTTCTTGATAAAAACATCGTGACGTCAGCGTGAAGTTTGCCTATGAAAAACGAGCTAGATAAAACGTCACAGCCTACTTGGCGAATAAGAGGAGATTGCTGACTGCTTGTGAACTCTTATTGGCTCCGCTCGTAGTGACGTCAGTGCCAAGTTAAGTTGATGATAATGTACAGTCGAACCTCCATATATCGAAGTAGCAAATTGTCGGGAAAAAATTCGATATATAGAAATTTCGATATATCGAAAGGACCTCAGTTTTTTGAAAATTACTCCGGAAACATTGAAATTAAAGCAAAATTTCACACATGAAACTCCATTACTAATATATACGCTAATCATATTTGATGAAAGTTAAGAATTAAAAATGAACTAATATGAAAAATTTAATGAATATTATATTAATTTCATACCACTATCTACGTCCTTTAACAAATCCACTTTATCTGCAACCCTAAGGCATTTTTTTTTTTGACATTGTAAATCGAGAGGGAAAACAAAATCAAATTGAATTGGCACAGCACTAGTTAAAACAATTTTCGCTGAAACTAATCATGGAGAGAGGGGAATCACCACCAAACAAAAGGAGTAGATAGAAACTGGTTTTGCTACAGGACAGGTTGCATCCAAAATTCGAAAACGACTAGGGAGGGGATAATCCGGGAATTCCAGAATGGACAAACAACGTGTTTGTCCACTCCAGGGGTCCACACTTTATCTACAGCTGACAGTGGGGTTTGCAGTGACCTTTTCTGACCTTCCCTTTTCTCCTGACTTTCATCTTTCGTGAGGTAAAATGTCTAAAAGCGGAATAAAATCTCCAATTACGCTGCCAAAAAAATTCGATATATGGAGATTTTTTCGATATATAGAAACAGTTTTTCTATGTAATGAACATGTGAATTTGCTAGAAGTTCGATATATGGAAAATTTCGATATATGGAAGTTCGATATATGGAGGTTTGACTGTAATTCACTTCCAGTAGCGATTGCAATTCGAAGCGATCGCAGTGCTGTTTCACTTGAATCCCTGCCATAGAATGCCTTGGCCCCCATGGACTACCAAGCCGCTAAAATTACCTTAAAGGAAAGATAGTCTGCAGTTTCTGCAAAATATTAACTTTTAAATTTTGAAACCGCGTAGTTCAACAGTTTTTCAGTTGCGGAGTTCTGCAACTAAATAAAATACAATTTTGGAAAAACAAAACCACATTAAAAAAAATATATATATATTTCGAAAACTTGATAGGTACTGTCAGAAACACTTTTTTTTATAATTTTTTACAAATGTATATCAAATAAATAACTAAAGGATAATAATAGAATTTATAATAACAGTAATAATGATAGTAATAACCACGTAATATGAAACCGTTTCATAAATTCTCACATGAACGCCATTTTATTCCTCTGCTTTTAAAGCAAAAAGATTTTTTACAATATGTACGATAAATGTCCTGTAAAAAGAATAAAAAACTGAAATATTCCATCGAAGCTTATAAAAGTACTATACATCATAACTTTAAGTAACTGGATGCAAGCAATAAATTTAGCGTTCTGATTTTACGCGCCATTTTCTTCGCTTCAGTTTCATACATTTCTCTTTTCACCCTACCATTTCCCACAGCTCTAAATTAAAGTTTGCGTTATACGGTTTTTTACTTCCTTTTACGTAGTAAAGGAAGTATTGTGATCACGAAAAAAATTTCACTCAAATTTCGGTCTAAATTTTGATTTTGATCACCGATGTATGTGCGGGTGTATGTGCGGATGTATGTGCGTATTTGGCTCGCATAACTCAAAAACTATATGCCGTAGAAACTTCTGGCTTGGTATGAGGCTCTGAGGGGGGTCTAGTTGTGCAGCTCCCCTTGTGATTGCATTCGAATGTTCCCAAAGGGGTCTTTTACCCCTTTTTTGGGGTAAATCAATGTTAATTTCAATACAGACTCAAGTGATATGAATTGGCGCCACCACTTGGCGACATGTCGCCAAGTGTTTGACGCCAAGTTGGCGACATATCGCCAAGTTGGCAACAAATTTGGCGAAAAAATTATTTTTTGAATTTGGGTTCAATTTGGCGCTATTGGCGATATTTTGCGAAAAATTCACTAAATGATATTAAAATCAGCAATATTTAGAAAAATAACCATTGTAAAATATTTTTTGCATTGTTTCGTGGTAGATTAGGGGAGTAAATATTTGAATTGTTACCTTACTCACTCCAAGCACTTTTTTTAACACTTAAGGCAACTACTAAGAAATTTACACGTAAAAGGAAGTAGTGTGGGGTCCATACCAGATTTTTTTTTTCTGAAATCGTGTAAGAAGAACTTGTGTGCTCATTATTTTATTTAAAAAAAAAAAACTCGCTATGTTACTTTTTAGAATCAATGCGACATTATTCTTTTGTTTTTTCACTTCTTTCTTAAAACCTCACCTCTGGTTTTCTCAATCACATTCACAATCGTTTCGTGCAAAATTGCTACTTTTTCACACTTGATTTGTTCGATTGTTTGAAATAAGTTTAAGAAATTACTTGTTGTGACTCGCACTTGTATGTATCTTCATGTTTTCGTTTTCGTACATAACAACTGATCTTTTTCCTATGCGTTACCAGATAGCATATTAGCTGTTCCAATCTTGGCCCACCTCTCAGTTGAAGAAAGAACCGCTGTATTCATGAACGAATTTCCAAGATTTTAACTTAAATTTCTCGTTAATAAATCAATTTAGCCATCCAAGAGACCTTTTTTATGAGCCCCGACATAAAAAGGAATGTTATATGTTTGACATAGTTGGGCATCTTTGTGTCTGTCTGACATCGCAGCTCCTAAACGAATGAACCAATATTGATAATTATTTTTTTAGGGGTTTTTTCTTTAATAGATGATTTTAGTTGAAAGTGTACTTAGCTTGATGTCGTCTTTGTGGGACTTTATTTACAGAACATAATAATAAAAACACTCAAAATTTAAATTTGTTTTCGCAATTTTGATAGTAAAAACTTACTCAAGCAGTTGACATATTTGTACCAATCGAAACAGCAAATGTTTCTGCATATAATGAAATTGGTTTGAAACTTTCAAGTTTCATGAACTAGAATTCTTTCTTTTTTTCTTATAAATTTTCATGCAATACTTCATTCACATGAGTGGTAATGATTTCAAAGTTGCCAGACAAGGAGAAAACACTGTTTTGAAATGGTTATAGGTTGCCATTTTCTATTTGTTAGCGAAAAATTACTTGTACCTGATTTTAACAAGCAGGGATTTTTAAAGGATTTTCAATTTTACCTCTTGATTCTGCTTTGATGACAGCCAAAACTTTGTAGTTATGATCATCATTCTAGTTTCATGTTTTCCCATGTTGTTTAGAAAAAAAAAGTTTTGCATGTGGTTCCTGCTACCGTTAAGCAACTGGGCTTCATCTTTTCCTTCTTTTTCATATTAATTGTCCTGCAGAAAGAACATAATCGTCAGACATTTAAAGTTATACAATTTAAAAAAATAAATAAATAATTAAAAACTATATAAAAAATAATACAATAAAAATAAATAAATAAATTAATAAATAAATAAAGCAATCATCAATAATAAAATTGTCTATGCAGTAAGGTGAGTGCACATTTTAACGCTAAAAAAAAGTTTTATTTAAAATTCTGTTTTTATGAATAATATTCATTTAAATATATTTGGCATCAAAAACTAACTTTAGATATTATTTTAGGAATAATAATTTACAAAACTGCCGTATTTACTGCCTTAGTAAGCGACACAAAACACATTGCACTCCAAGACTCCCTTACCTACCACTGCACGTGGTTTAACCGGTTGGATGGGGCACTGACGAGCAGTCTGTACTTTGATCGAGATCAGATGCCGAGAAACCCAGGAACCTGTTATCCCTGAGGCACTGGTATGGAATGGAAACTTGCTCGACTTCCTAACCACGAACATATTTAACGCGTCCCAGTCACCATTAGCGAACCTGGAAGGTCTACGACCCTCTGATGTCGAACCCGGAAACTTTCTGTTCCGAGTTCAACATTCGGGTCCTAATTGGTGTCATTTTCTGCCCCTGCATTTTCTCCTTAAAAAGTGTAGATTGATGCTTTAAAAAAATATCCCAAAACGCTGACCTTGAAGCGAGAAAAAATTAAGACTTTGATGTCTTCACTGGTACGTTGAAAAATAGGGAGAAACAATTTTACAGCAAATGCAATTTATATTTGTCTTCTGAAGCTTATTGCCTTTCTTGTAATTCAACAACACGCAATGTCAAATTGATGTATCATCCACACCTTGGGCATTATCCCTTTAAATCCCTGCGTCTTTCAGTTAGTTTAACCGATGAAGAATAAATGATATGAAAAAGTACTTTTCCCGTGGGACTTCACTCTGAAAAATCTCATTTATCTAAAAGAGTACTTTTCTTATTCGGAGAGAGAAAAACTATAAATTTCAGTCACTACAACGGGTGCGATTTGTTGCCTTTTGACATCTTTCTTCAACAAGAAATATGAGCAAGAAATAAGAATGGGGGAGAAATTTCTTGGTCCAGTAGTCGCCAACGAGCGGATAATACATATTCCACTCATAACGCAGCTTTCGTCCCAAATTGAAACTCCCTTTCAAATTGGAGCTTTCGTGTAACATATTGCTCTTTGTGTCACACGTAGCTTTCTGATAAACTCGGAGAAAGTTTAGCAGCGGGTATTTTTCGACTTTGAAAAGTTTAAACCGGTTGTGCGTGTCGATGATATGGATTGCGTTCGGAAGTGATGTATGCTTGCAAGAAGTTTATATTGGGTGTAACGACTGTAATAAAAAGTAAACTGTGTATTCAAATTTGTGGAATATTGTATCATATTTCTAAGCACTGTGCATAATGTGCATAGGGAATAAGTTCCCTTTTTTTTTAGCAAAATGCTTTGATTTTGATCAGTACTATTTTGAGACATGAGCGTCATAAAATTCAACGTAATCAGATGAACATTGATGTAGATCAGCGGATAATACAAAGATATTCCACTCATAACGCAGCTATCGTCCCAAATTGAAACTCCCTTTTAAATTGGAGCTTTCGTGTGACATATTGCTCTTTGTGTCGCACGTAGTTTTCACATAAACTCGGAGAAAGTTTAGCTTGTGTGTGTGTGTGTGTGTGTGTGTGTGTGTGTGCGTGTTTTTGACTTTGAAATGTTAACCCGGTTGTGCGTGTCAAATGATATGGATTGCGTTTGGAAGTAATATATGTTTCCAAGAGGTTTTTTATTGGGTGATACGACTGTAATAAAAGGTAAACTGTGCATTCAAATTTGTGGAATATTGTATCATATTTCTAAGCACTGTGCATATTGTACATAGTGATTAGCCCCCCCCCCCCCCGCCCCAATCTTTTTTTGCAGAATGCTTTGATTTTTTTCAGTACTATTTTGAAAAAAAGCGTAGAATGTTTTCTTGTCTTAAAGGGCTTTCCCTTCCTTTCTTCGAACTCATATTAAAAAAATTTATGCAAAAATGCTGCTTAGAATTGGAGTAAATTAATGATTTCATAACTAATGGTCAACTAATTAATTTGATTATGTGATATTGCATTATCATCGGGTTTGAGGCCGCATACCAAAGTTGAAAAGGATCCGATCACAGGAAGGGGCTGAAAATTGTGTAGCAAGATTCCTTAACATACATAGATGGGTGATTCTCCAAAAACCTGGTATTTTCGATTCACAAACTCTATAAAAATAAAAATGCTTAAAAAAATTTAAAAAAAATCATACTTACTCTTTGTTAGGAGCTTATTAAGAGAAAAATAGAGGGAACTCACTTTAAGTATGCTACACCCCCCCAAAAGGGGGGGTCAATTTTTTCAAACCGAGAGAGTGACAAGAAGCACTAAGCGAGCAAACAAATGAATTTTATCAAGGATTATCAGAAATTTTACAACAATAACAAAGAAATAACTTCAACATGAATGAAAAATTATGTTTATTGTTGACAAACAACACTAATTTACAACCTCCTTAAACGAACACTGTTTTAAGAGATGCAGCATCCGACAAATTTAATATTTATATAAATTAATTCATCAATATTCGAACATGTATAGCTATTACTTTTAATGTAATTCTCTAAGTGTTTTATTTCTAATTGGTATAATTAATTAAATTAAGCTGTCACAATAATTATTGTTGCCTCTATCACTACCATTGTTAGCATCAGTTTCAAAATAGAATTCAACTAGAGCTTAATTCTAAACCAAAATAGTTACTAACAATTTTCAGAGTAAGTACCAGGTTTGTTAATTTAAATTATCCAGTTCAGAAAGGTAATTTACTTCAGGCAAAAAATCTGTTCTCTAAAATGAATCTACAACAAAATTTAATGTAACTTCATTCACCTATTCGAGTAGCGTTAAAGTTAAAAAATGTCTAACCGACAGATTTGTTTTGAAAAATTCGCAAGAAACAAACAACTAAATAAAAGAATTATTTTACAGTTACATTTTTTTAATTTATCGTCTGTCAACTTTTTATCATAATCTTAGTTCTAAACTAATGTTTGGTAAATAAATCCATCTATTCTACCGGATGTTTTACCAGTGCTTTAAAAGTAATGCTAGAGTGACATTTTTTTTTGCGCCAGGAGAGGGACATTTTTTTTGCGCCAGGAGAGGGACATTTTAATCAAAAAAGGCTGATATTTCTACCCGGAATTATATAGAAGGTAAATAATGGTATTTTTCTCTTTTATCCTCTTAACTCAATTGCACACTGCAGGCAGAATTATTATTTTTATTTTATTTAGAACAGAAATGTTGGCCAGGAGAGGGACATCGAAAATGTGACATACCTCATTTTGAACTAAAGAATAATAATACGAACAGCAGACACATTCTATAGACAAAATACTCTATGAGTCCAAAGAAGTGATGAGAATAAACAGTGTTATAGCACTGCAGATTCAAAATTCCTTCTTTTTGCCTTTAATAATTGAACCAATTTTTAGGCCAGGAGAGGGACATGCAATCTGGGGACAAACTTCAAAATGATGTACCTGATTATATAATCATTTAAATAAGCTAAAACAACACTATATTACACTCATAACTATACATAATTCAACACTACAAGTGGAATTTGTGCAATGTTCACGTAAAATTTAAAAATAATTTATTTACATTTCAGAAACAGGGTGGGACACGCAAAAAAGGTGACTTTTTGGCTATTCAAAAATTTTTGTGGAAAAAAATAAATGAAAAATTGCTTTAATGTGAATTGAACAACATCAGAATAAGTATTTCTAACAATTAAAAAAATAAAAAAACTTTCTAGGTCAAATAATTTTTGTGCTGTCCTACGGGGACATCATATTGTTCGGATTTTGGAGAATCACCCAGATACAAAATAAGTTAATAAATGCGCAGGGGTGCCCACGGGGGGGGGGGGGGGGAATAAGGCACAAATTGCGCCATCAACATTTTGTTTTTTTGGGGGGGGGAGAGGAGTTTTTTAAATTAATTAATTTATTTATTTAAATTATTTATTACTTTATTTTTCTAATTTAAATTATTTACTGATCTTTTTAAGTAAAAACTATTCATTAATCTATTTTTAATTTAAATTATTCCTTTATTATTTATTTATTTATTTATTTATTTTTGGATGCGTGTGTGTGTGCTTGTAATGTCTGGAAGGGAAAAGAAGCGATTCTATTCGGCTCATAATTCGAACGTTTGAAAAACTAATAATACATAAAAAAATCTAATAATTTAAAAAAGATAATAATAATAATATTTTAAAAATAAACAAAATAAAAAAGAAGGGTAAAAATAAAAAGCACAAGAGGGTTGTAAAAAATGGGGGGGGGAATGTGCGTCATTGAGCTTGGGGGGGGGGGGGTGGCGCCTCTGTAAATGCGTGTGGTGAAAAACAACAGTACCTATAATTTTGCCTCATATAAATAAATGTTTCTGAAAGTGTTTTTATTCTTGTCAATACATCCTATTGTTTGCTAGGCATTGTATTTGTAAGGAGGCTGTATTAAATTGTCGCTAAAAGCTTCATTATATTTACAACGAAAATGTTAAAGTATTTTTGATGCTCATATGGTTTATTTCCCTTTAAATAATACTAATTTTAAATACTTTAGTGTAATCAGTAAATATTCCGAGTTGCAAACAAATTTCTTCAAACATGTAATTTGCATTTCTTTAGAAAAAGAAAGAAAAAAAAAGCATGCAAAGTAAGTTTTTTTTTAAATAACTTGAACTTTTCTCAAGACAAAAATAAAATTATAACTGACGCTTTGTTTTCATAATTTAATACCCCGTCTCAGATTAATGTTCACATCTTAATAGCAAAGATTTAAATATTTTTTCCATTGTCATTTCTAATGAATGGTATCATTTAACTTCCAGGGTTGAAAAATGATACTAATGTGAGACCGATGAGAAAATAAATGGTTTTAGGCTCAAGTAGCAACGGTGAAAATCTGAAACTTCTTAATGCCATATTTCAGAAAGATGTGAAAAAGATGAAGAAAAAAAAGAGGGGATTAATATGCTTAAAATGTATTAATAGATGTTAAATTTTCTTTGAAATCTCCATTCGTTTAGCAGCTTCTGACGACATGCTTTTATATTGTTTTGTTTTACTACCGTAAACTCTGTGAGTTGAAATAAAACGAGGTATAAAAATAAATCCTAAATGTAAATTAATGAATTGAAGTGAGAAACCTCGTTAATTTATTGTATTTAACTAGCGGTACCCGCACGGCTTTGCCCGTGGTATAAAATTAAAAGTTCATTTGTAAAATAATTGATATCGCAGAAATAATGCTCTGTTTTAGTTGTAATTCAACAATAATTCCTCCAAAGTATGATATAAAAATCTGGTATGGACCCCACGCTACTTATTTTTACGTGTAAATTTCTTAGTAGATGCCTTAAGTGCTAAAATAGTGCTTGGAGTGAGCAAGATAACAGTTCAAACATTTATATCCCTAGTTTGCCACGAAACAATGCAAAAAAAAATGTTTTACAATGATTAATCCCTTAAATATCGCCGATTTTAACATCATTCAGTGGATTTTTTGCAAAATATCGCCAATAGCGCCAAATTGAGTTCAAATAAAAAAAAGAAAAGAATTTTTTTCGCCAACTTGGTGATATGTCGCCAAAATGGCGGCAAATACTTGGCGACCAAAAGCTTGGCGATATAACGCCAAGTGGTCGTGCCAATTCATATCACTTTTGTCTGCATTGAAATGAACACTGATTTACTCCACAAAAGGAGTAAAACACCCCCTTGGAACATTCGAATGCAACCCCAAGGGCAGATGCACAAAAATAAGCCAAAAGAGAAAATAAGAACAATTTTGTTGCTCACAGAAACTAACAGAAATCTTACCAAAGTTTAAAAGAAGAAGAAAGTTTTCTTTCCTAGCTTAAAAAACAAAACAATACATTTTCCGAAATGAAACACTTTAAAAAGAACGATGCAATATCGCAATTGATACGATATTTGGTTAATCTGTGCTTTAGGTACCATTTTCTCGCTAAATGGACGATAGGCGTGCCAAGCGTGGTAACCCTGACTGTTTTGCGTAGTTTCTCTCGGAGCTTTCAATTCCGCGAGACACGCAAAAACGCGCCATTTGGTGACTTTTTGAAAACGCGCCAAGTAGGGTCCCAAAGCACATTTTCACCGGGAAAAAGACAGGGATGCCAGAGAATTGAAACAGAAAAATACTACGCCTCCTCTAAAAAATACTACTGTTTCCAAACGTTGACAAAATCAATATTGCTAAAATGCGAAATCTATGCAAATGAAAAAAAAAACGCCAAATCTTTTAATTAAGTCAATAAAGTATATTGGAAACAGGGTTGCCAGAAAAATACTACGCTCCATATTTGGGCCGAAAAAATACAACCGTAGTATCAAAAATACTACGTCTGGCAACGCTGGAAAAAGAACGAAACAAAAATAAGTATGAACACGTAACCATGGTAACAACATGAAAAGTTGATTTCCGTTGATAAAATAATTCATTTCATCTCTCTTTTCAAACAAATTTTATCCTCGAGCTATTACATTTAGAATCGTTTGGCTTGCTTTACTGAAGGTAAGCCTTGAATTCCGGGATTCTTAAAACAATTGTTACAGCTCTCCTGATGATCGTAGAAACTTCGAAAAAATGTCATTTTGTGCAGAAAATTTCAAGCTTTCGAATGACATAAGACTTGAAAATGTGTATGAAATATTTCTTCCCTATTTTATCGAATTTCCGCTTAGAATTCGAATAGAAAAAGAACGAAATGGAATTTTCGGAAAATCGCTTCGAGGTGCAAAACTACATGCTACAAACTAATTTTGTGCCAAGTGGCATGAAAATCGACCGAACGGTTTTGGCGCTACGCGCGTAACAGACAGACAGACAGAACCACCTTCAGCTTTATTATTAGTAGAGATTAACATTTTACTAGTTAATTAACGTTCTCTCAATTTTTTAGTACTCGTGACCTACAGTTCAATCATAGATTTCACCGCACCTCATCATTGCTCTCCTCATAAAATATAAACATGAATAATTATTTATTTTGAGTAAAATAGTAATAATCAACGTTTTATCTCACAAAGTTTGCAAATATTTGCATACGCGTATTTCGGGGTATTAAGGAACCCCTTTGTGATCTTTAGAAAGAAAAGCTATCGGAAAAAAAGGATCCTTTACACGAATCTATCGGACCTTTTGCGTTTTTATGTAAAATTTATATAAAAATAATATATATATATATATATATATATATATATATATATATATATATATATATATATATATATATATATATATATATACAGGGTGTTCCAAGTCAACCTTTATGACCTCTATTTCCTCAACCGTTCGTCCTAGATGCGTACTTCCCACTGCAAATTTGCTCGAGATGAGGTAGAGAGTTAAAGTATTGAAAGTTTGAGCGAAAAAATAATTCAGTCAAAAAATACGACATCTAACTTTTTATAGGGACTCCGGGTCCCCAAACTTATATTTAGGGAAAGAATCTCCATTGAAAAATAATACTACACAAAAAAATGAAATTTGTTCGTTCAAAATTCGCGGAGATATTCGAGTTGTAAATGCGCAGGGCCCGTAAACAAATTGACAAAAGGAAATTTTCGCCCTGCCAGAGGAATAACGAGCTTTTAGATTAGGTACGATAATGAAATTTGTTTTGTCCATGTCGGAAAACATTCGCTTCTCATTGTATTCAAAAATAAATACAGATGCTACAAGACTACAAAACATAACAAGACAAGGCAAATTATTATACAATTTTATACAAAGATATTAAACACACGAAATATGTGAAATCTAAGAAATAATATGCAAAATTAAACACAGAAATTTTACATTGCTTTCTTGCAAATAAAAAATAAAAATAAAAACAAAATCTGGGAAAACAATGTGTTAGAAATGAATATAATTTGTTTTAATCGATTATAATAGCTGCTCAAAATGTTTTCCTTCTACTAAAATACATAGTTGAATGCGTGATAAGAATTCTGATTGTACGTTTTGAAGCATTACTGGAGTGACACATTTCGCTGCGCATAAAATGCGGTTCTGCAAATCGATTTTGCTCAATGAATCTACCTCGTAGGCTTTATCTTTTAAAAAACCCCAGAGGAAAAAATCAAGAGGACTAAGATCTGGGGATCGAGGGGGCGGCCATTCCAAAAGACCTCCATATCTAATGATATTATTATTAAACATACTACATAGAAGTGCTCTGGTAGTTGCTGGTTTATGTGCTGGTGCCTCGTCATGCTGAAACCAAATTTTACTAAGATCTGCGAGCGAAACATGATTATCTAGGAAGTCAGATAAATATCCACGTAATATATCGTTATGCTTTTCAGCGGTTAACGTGCCATCAAAAAAGAAGGGTCCCACTAATGTTCCTTTCCAAATGCCGCACCAAACATTAACAGACCATCGCACCTGATGCGTACTGGATCGTTGGATATGCGGATTCTGCATAGCCCAGAAACGAGTATTTTGGCTATTGATAACAGCAGTTCTTGAGAACGTACATTTGTCTGTCTATACAATGTTATCTAAAAACGGCGGATCCGTTTCTAACTTGTTCATTATACAACTGCTAAAATCGAACCGTCTATCATCGTCTCCAGGCAAAAACGCTTGCACCAATTGTGGTCGATAAGGGTAAGCACCATGTGCATTTAAAACTCTCCATACGTGTGTTCTTGAGCAAGCACTTGCTTTGCTAATGTCTGTAAGACTTGACTGCAGATAAGCAAGAGCATATCCCAAAATCTCTTCGTCTGTGATTAATATTTTCAAAGTGCTGGCTCTATTGCGTGTTACTAAGCTACCCGTTTCTCGTAAACGCTTTACAACATGTAAAACCGTACGTGTCGATGGTTTGGTATCATTTGGAAACTTAATTGCGAATTGTCTATTAGCTTCAGTCCCATTGCGATTACATTGTCCGCAAAGCAACACCATTTCTACATACTGTTCCGTAGTGTAAATCGTAACTTCAGGCCTTAACGAAATGCATCTAGTTAAGCCGATTATATTCTGCAGTGAAGGGCCTACGCTATTTCAAACAATCACTATACAGTCGGTAAATTTACATATTCGCGAATTCAGCAAGACATTTTCATTCTTTCTTATTCAATTTTTTTCGTATTTTAACTCACATAATTTTTACAGTTAAATATATTTTTGGAAAATAAAGAATATTTTGTTATTAAAGAACCCTGAATGGTGCGAATTTCGCTTGTATATGGCCCCAAAATCACTTAAAATAACGCTAGTGTAAAGTGGTATAAGTCATAAAGTTTCATGTTTCATTTCTGTATGGATTTTTATCGCAACAATGTCATTTTTTTGTGTTAGTATTATTTTTCAATATAAATTCTTTCCCTAAATATAAGTTTGGGGGCCCGGAGCCCCTATAAAAATTTAATTTTTTTTATTTCTGAACCAATTATTATTTCGCTTCAAACTTTCCATATGTTAACTCTCCTCCTCATTTCAAGCAATTTTTCAAATAGAAGTATGCATCTAGGGCAAAGTGTTGAGAAAATAGAGGTCATGAAGGTTAACTTGGAACACCCTGTATAATTATATATTATATATATATATATATATATAATATATATATATATATATATATATACTATATATATATTATATATATATATATATATAATATATATATATATATATATATATATATATATATATATAGCACGTTAATGAATTTGAAATATAGTTTTAAAATGTCGTCGAACTTTTTCAGGTTTAGGTATTACCGAGGGGGTGCCCTTACTGCCCGAGCTCTCGTATAAATGCTCAATTCCCCGCTGTGCTAAGTGCTGTATCTGGGAATATTTCGAATCAGCCTATATCTGCGGTCAGTAACCTAAATTGACTGAAGATCTACGTTCTATTTTTGTTGTGAACGTAAGATCAACTATGTGTATGTGTGTGTGTGGGGGGGCGGGGTGTATGATACATTCTTCAAAGACTTATCGAATGTGTTGCATACAGTTAAGTTGAGACTGGACTGATCTCAAACTGGGGGTTGACTCTTATGATAAAAGACATATAAGAGATTGTTGAAGATTTATTAAATATTCTTACCAGGAAAGTACGCGATCATGGAATAATGAATTTTTTTTTAATGAGTACCAATCGAAAGAGGATTGTAAAACATGTTTCTGGACGCATGCGTTTTTGCCCTCGCGCCCCCGTTATCGAAATATAAGGTTCTAAAGTCAGCTGATTTTTTTTGAAAAATCGCCAATTTTAGCGATTATAATTAAATCGGGAAGCAGCGGCGCGAATTCGCTATTAGCGTCTAACGAGAAACTTGATTCCCATTTTTGGTCATCTGCAAAGCTTGTGAAAGACGGCTGTTAAGCAAAAAGCTACTATAAAGCCTATGTCGTGAAAAGTAGAAAGCTTTTTAAAGAGAAAAAACAAGTTTAAACAACATCAAAATTAAATTTTATCTTATTATTTGCGATGAAAGCACGTCCCTTGTTTAAGGGGTCCAGGAGGTGACAACGGAGAGTCCTGTTTTTTTTTTTAATTTTTTTTTAAGTGTACGTGCTATTCTGTTGTATGAATGGGGGTGGGGGGGTGATATAAGGTTTTTTAATTGTAAAAAATGCAAATATAAATTTTTCCTCGGGGGAGGGAGTTTTTTTTTGAACTGGTCCAAATTTACTGAAAATTTGTTCAATAAAAAATCAAATAGGAATGAGGTGTTTTCTCTGTGATATTTCGAAAAAAAAAAATGTTGATTGAATCGGACTTATTCCCTCAAAAGTTATGAGAGAGTATAGGGAAAAATATATCGAATGAAATATTATTAAAATCAAAAAGTCCAATTTGGGAGTGTGCTGTCCTCGCTGAGATGTTCCGATCAAAAAAAAAAAAAATCGAATCAGACTATGCACTCAAAAGCGATTGCGGGAGGGGGGGGGCAGAACTGACCAATAGATAGACTGACAGGTACACAGTTTCCGCAGCTCAAAACCCAACTTTCCTATTTTAAATTTCTCTGTGTATTTAGTTATTTTTATTAAGTTGTGCTTTTTCGACTCAATTGTTTTGAACGGTTTTTTTTTCAATGCATCACTCCTTCTTTCATTATTTTTTCACCAATTTCTACTTTTTCAGAAAAGTAAGCTAAAACTTGTATTGATTTACAATTTTGTTAGTTTTTTCCTACCCGTTGAACATAAAGCAGAACTAGTAAAAGTTATACTAATGTTGTTAAACAGTACGAAATTAACATGCAATATGTTTTACATTTACGTTACAGAGACTTTTCGCTACAGTGACCAATTCTGTTTGAACAGCAGGGGTTTTAACAATGAATGTCGACTCTATTAGTATATTTTAAGAATGAAAATAACTATTTCCCTCTACCCTTGATGTAATTTCCGATATAAATATAATTTTGCAGCTATTGACATTTACTATTCGTTTTCTTTTTAAAATTTCTATTTATTTTTTCTCGATTTCAATTAAAAATAAATAAATATTTTTGCTAAGAGTGAGCAGATAGTGAAACTTCTTGTACCGATTTTTTTTTTGAAATAAGAACTGATATCATAATCCATGATAATTTAATTTCTACCTCAAAGACTATTTATTTCATTTTTTGTACATGAGCTCATATTAGCTGCTCTTCATACTTATTTATTTAATTATCCTGAATTATTTATTAAGAAACACGTCCAATATATTTTAACCTATAATAATAACACATATAACTTCGTTCAGTAAAAAAACTTAAAATAACTAAAATTTAAAAATGTATTGTTATCATGCGTAAAAAAATATAACTTAAACTTCTTTGTAATGTTTCTGCTAATCTGGACAAAACACTCTCTTTCCACATCATAGTCTTGACCAGCATTCTTTATTTTAGCTCATACAAGTAAAGGGTTAACGTAAAACATCTTTTACTTTCTTTGCAAATGACCAAACATGGAAACGATGCGATGCCAAGCAAGCAGCGGTAGGGAGAATCGGGAGGTAGCTTCAATTTCTTGCCAAGTCTTCAAATTTGGCTACTTTTCGGCCGACTTTAAGACCCCTTATCTCGAAAACTAGGGGACGAGGGCACTTGATCTTTGGGTCAAAAACATGTTTCAGTTTGCTCTTTCGAATGGTACCATTTTTAACTTTTTTCATTATTACTTAAGTCGAGTACTTTCCTGGTTAGTAAGTAGTCGCTCAAAATTGTTAAACTAATGCTATGTTAATCTACATCGAATCACTTTCTGATAGACAAATATAGTGATTGGTTTAACTTTGTTAAATATTGACTGCAAAAAGATCCAGTGACTGTGAAAAGTTTGGAAAGTTATAAATAAATTGTCATTGAGACGTTAAATCTAATTTTGCCCTAAAAATAAACGTTCATTAATTCTACTCAGACAGAAAGTAAGCTTCAAAATATTTCAGCGATCGACTGAAACTTATCTCGAGATCGACCGGTCGATCGCGATCGACGAGTTGCCTACCGCTGGCCTATATGTCTTTGCCTACATTCTTAAATACATCAGGAGTTACTTGAGAAAAAATCGATATTTTGAGAATTCTAAAGTAGGATCCCACCTTAAGTAAATCAAACTTTCTGGTGATCAGAACACCAATTCAGTTTTTAACAAGGGCATTTGGGAACTCAAGCTTCTTTATGAGAAATAACAAACTACCCCATTTCTCCTAATTAAGAAACGCTACTGAGTCCCTAAAAGATATGAATTATAAACCAGTAGTATTGTTGCTACTCTTCAAATATTTATGGAAAAAGACTTTTTCTGCTAAATACATTTAAACAACTAAAACTTTTACAGCTAAAAACTTTAAACTACTCAAAACAAAAAATCAAAACAAGTCAAGGTTTTGGAGAGAGAGAACAAGTCGAAACTAAAATTATACCTCTGAGGTTTCCTGGCTAGAAAACTTTTCAAATAATCCTGAATAGGAGAGAAATAGAAGGAAAGATGAAAAATGAAACTGCTGGTTTCAATCAGTACATAGAGTTTCTGCAGACGTCTCAAATCTCTTCCTTAAATGTCAAAAAATTTCGTTGGTATGATATTTTTCATTTGATAAGGGCTCAGAAAGTAACTAATAAATTTCATGTGACTTATAGATCAAAATATCTCATATTTGATACTTTCAGATAGAACTATGTTTCTTTTTTCATGTTTGAAAAAAAGTTGAATTTTCGTCGTGATTTATCAAAATATTTTTTTCGCAGATTTTGAAACATATTTATAAATCAACGAGCTAGTTTTCTTTGACTGTGCAATGCAGAAATATTTTGTTTTATCATGAAGAACTTATTTTTGTAGCTTCGAAATTTATGATTCAAAATTGAAGTAAAGTTCAGGTTTTGTGAGCGAGTGTACCAAATTTTTATTGTTTCAAAATACGAGTAGTTATTAATGGCACCTGAAAACTGAACAAGCATGCATTTAATGTTCAGCCATTCTCTGACATATCATTTCCACGTTTTCTTCAAAAACTTTCAAAAGTTGATTTTGTACACTGTTAAGGTTGAGAACCGATGTATTAGAGAGTAAGGCGCTAGACTCGTGACCGGAGGGACCCGAGTTCGTACCCAGCCGATCAAAGATCCACCATCTTGATGAATGGTGGCTGGGGTACGCTAAAAATGTCGTGGTCACAAAGTCCTCCAAGTGAAACGATACCTCCTCTGGGGGTGCTAGGAAAAGGGTTGGCTCGGCCCTTGATTCTGATTTAAAAAGAACAGAGCGCTCTTCAGGGTCCTTTCCCGGTTAAAACACGAGTTGTAGTAGGTACGGGGGACCCTGGAATGTGTGATGTAATCTTAATATATAAAAATTACGTGTCCCTGTGTTTGTGGCCAATGGACTCAGCTACTGAACCGATTTTAACCAAATTTTGCACGCAGTTTCAGTTTGGTCCAACTTAAATGATAGGATAGTTTTTATCTCAGTTTCGGACTGCAATATATTTTTTATTGCAATCTATTTAGCTATCAGCTTTTCTTCAGCTATCAGCATTCTTGGCGTCTATAAGATAAAATCTGCTGCTGGGTTGTCAGTTGCTTCGGAAGCAAAAAGCAATAGTGATAACGATCAAGAATGTCAAATCGGTTTCTGGCATATTCGTCCCGATTCTCTTAATTTAAATTGTGCGTGTAAGAATTATTAAATCAATATTCGGAAAAGTATAATTTGCTTACTTCTCCTTTCCTTAATTCAATTTATTAAAGCAGTTAGAATTAGCCAATGATCGAACCGGAGACAAAAATCCTCTTAATGTAGCGAAGACAGCCAACAAACTGGTAGATAAAGTGAATTTATCTGTTTATACGTAATAGCATTAATTAGCCACAGAATAAAAATTTTGTACAGTCATAGAAAAAAAAAAAAAAAAAACGAAACACTGAATTATTCGGCTGCTATACTTGCCAAGAACAAAAGAAAGGTGTCTTCTGACAAGGATTAAACTCTTCTTTAAAACTATGTGAGTAAAATTTTGATAAGGGGCTATATACAAAGTGACATGAACTCAAAGTCTGAATTTTCAAATGGGAACCCCTACATTTGGTTACATAATTAAGTACGGAGGGCCAAAAGTACGCTGGGTACCAAGCGGCATCACTTTAGGACCAGTAGAACAAAAGTTATGACCGACCAAAGATTTAGGGACCACCACCACATTTAAAAGGCTACTTTCAAGGTCGAAATTTACAAAGAGTAGACAAATCATATTTTTTCGATTAAATTACCTAAAGCTACTCGCAATAATACGTTTGCTTTTCGTAATTAATTAGAAATTCTCGGGTTTTGTTAAAGTTATAATATTTTTTTGAAATTTGGAAGAGAAAACCCTACTCTGTAGAGTTCAAGGGAAAAACGCAACATTCTATCTTTTTGATTAAACAAAGATTGATGCATATTTTTAGCTACGCACTAACCGTTGCAGCACACACCTTTTGGAGAGAAGTTACAACTTAAAAGTAACCTCCTGTATTTATATAAACTACTGTATTAGGATTGGCAAAAATGTTGAAACCGTGGCTCAGAATTTAAAAAAAAACGTCTAATCTTCACAAATTATTCCAAATAACCTTCCGAGACACCACAGTTTTCCATAAAAATCAAGTGTCCACGGAAAAAGTTTTCTGAACTGCTACATGTTGCATGAATGCAGACTTCTGACTAATGGACAAAAAATATGATTAAAAGCAGTTCACTTTGTGTTAAAATGAGTAAAAACTCGAAAAAGCGACGTTTAAAAACACAAATAGATGAAGTTAAAATTGGCGAACATGTTTCAAAAGCCTAAAGCTTCTTTATTCAGCGCAAGCAAGAAATGGAAAGAATACAAAGTGCCGGAGAGTTTAAATAGCAATGGAGCAAAAGCTAGGCCAATCAGGTGTCAGCGTGTGCCGAGTCCTGATTTGGCGTTGCGTTGTCAGAAAATTTAAAAGCATGAAATAAAATTGGCGAGAAAAAAGAAAGAACTCTCAAAATCCTCAATCGCGAAACACTGTTGGGAAATGGGCCATAGATTTGTTTTCTCCGAAGCTAAAATTATTTGCAGACCTTCAACCGTTGGCGAGTTGGATTTCTTAGAAGCCTTTCATATTCATAAAAATTTAAGTAATATTTGTAACGAATCTTTTGCAGTTCCACACATCTCGCCAATTTTACTTCATGCTTTTAAATTTTCTGACAACGCAACGCCAAATCAGGACTCGGCACACGCTGACACCTGATTGGCCTAGCTTTTGCTCCTTTGCTATTTAAACTCTCCCGGCACTTTGTTTCTTTCCATTTCTTGCTTGGCGCTGAAGAAGGAAGCTTTAGGCTTTTGAAACATGTTCGCCATTTTTAACTTCATCTATTTGTGTTTTTAAACGTCGCTTTTTCGGGTTTTTACTCAAAAAATATGATTGTCTACCAATTTTAAAATATACTCAGCAGTTTTATTAGCGTTTCGCTTTCAACATATTATAACTGTTGAAAACTAAATACTATATAAAAACGCTGAGCATGTTCTGCAACTGGTGGATAACCATATTCCTCTTTCTTTGCATAGAAATTCCCTGCTATTGTTTCAGTTTGCACAGTTGTATATGGTCCCTAAAAATGGTTCTTTTAGCATATCTCAAAAACTACTGGATATTTTGAGCTCCCGTTTTGGATTCTCCTTTGAAACCCCTTCTAGATTGTTTCTCCATCAAAATATTATACGGTTCCAGATCATCATTTTTTCAAATATTAATTTCAAAATTCATAAAAAATTCAAAATTTTATCTGAGAGAAAGTCAATGACGTATTTATTGTTGGGTTGGTTCATACTTTGATATAAAAAAACAAACTTTGCCGTACCTATCGTGGTTTAGGTATTATATGCCCAAGTATCAAAAATATTTGTAACATTACGGGACGGTTTTTTCTCAGTTCAATTGTGAAGCAACGGCTGGAGCAAATTTAAAACGATTTGGTATACAAAGTTAAATGATGTTGCTGATCACAAATATGCGATAAAAAAGGGGAATTTTCATAGAAAATTTTAAAGTTGATGCCGATTTTTATATGAAGACGACCCCTTAACAACAATTTACTAATAGAAATTTATAGAACACATTATTCCTGAAAAAATAACATATTACACGTGTCTCTAGTGTTAATAGTCTTCGAATAAGAGCGAGTGTTTCGTTTTTTTTTCTATGACTGTACATATCAGGGCATAACACTACATTGAAGTCTCAAATTTTAATGAATATGCATCGAGACTCATTATGCATCACATGGAGATGTATGGAAAAGACCCTCAAAATGATGATTCTTAGATTAAAGACAAACTAATGAACGGAACTTCAAATGCTTCATTTTTCACAATATGTACAACTTACACATGAAGAGGTCATTTTTTTTCGTATCCAGTTTAAAGAATAAAAATGTGTTTTTCTAATTGCTTTAATATATCAATTTCTTTTCCATGTCTTAAATTTTTCTGTTTTTGAGTTGCGACAGTATTCTTCTAGGCGTGAGATATGTCTGTGATGATTTGAAAGAAAATTGATTTTTTCAAACATAAAGGGAAAAAATGACTGGCATAATCTATGAATCTGTAATATCAGATTTTAAAAAGTCAGAAATTTTATCAGTTAAAATTTCAGTCGAAATTTATTATTTTAAAATTATAGTTATCTTTATTTACAAAGTTTAAAATCATCTGCTTTTTTTTTTCATTATTATTATTAACCTTCTTGCTCACTAATTTTATTGAGACTTACTACTTAAGTTTGAACTAAATGATTTCATTTCTACAGACATCAATTGGAATTAGTATAACCTATCAGATTTCTATTCATGTCAATTAAAGCTTTAACTGATATCCACTGGGATCAGTATCCTAGTACCGGCCACCTCGTCTAGTGGTCTGCGACGTCTGACCGTGATGCGGTGGCCCCTGGTTTAAGTCCCGGCTGGGACATGGGCGTACTTTCTCTCTCTCATGTCATCGTCCTTTCTGTGTGTGTGAAAGTGAGTTATGAATGAATGCCTACCCTATGAACGAGTCCTTATGGCATGTGTGTTGAGCATAAAATCGGTCTTCCACCTAAAATGGTGCTCTTAAAAACGGAAGCCGCATCCTTACCCCATCCTTCATGGACCTGGTCTAGCTCTGCTGACCAACGGGGGCATGTAACAACAACAAGTAAAAGTATCCTAGTGACCAGATTTCTATTGATATCTATAAAGTTTCTATTGATATCCATTGAAATGCTTTCCTACTGACCAAATTTCTATTGATGTCTATAGGGCTTCTATTGATATCCATTGGGATGCTTTCCTACTAACCAAATTTGTATTGATGTCTATAGGGCTTCTATGGATATCCATTGAGGTTATGATCAATAGGCTACAGGTATCAATAGCTTCTATCGATACCAATAGACACATCTATAGAAATCAATTCATATCAATCGAACTCTACTGATATCAATAGATTTTTCTATTGATCTCTATGGGTCATTTTTAGTAGGGACATTAGTGATCAAATTCATAAAATATACATATTAACTGTGCGCATTGTGTATTACAGTCGAACCTGTTTACCTCAAACCTGCTTATCTCGAAAACCTCTCTAAGTCAAAATTTTTCTATTTCCTTGCTTTTGCAGCATAAATTTAATGTTTTTTGTCATGTTTATCTCGAATGATTTCTCCTGAAAACCTCTATATCTCGAACTTTGCCGACTTTCACTTTTGAATTTCATCCCCAGCCACCTTTATCAATGGTATAACTTCCAGACAAAAATCATCTTTTGCACAATGGTTCAAAGACTATGTTCGTACATAAGGTATGCATTAACTTTCTACAGATATAGTCATCACAATTAATAAAATGTGGACTCACAATATGTTGTACAGTAAAATATTCAATACTATCAATGCAAAACAAGCTATTTAAAGTATTTGACTTTATTCCAATTGCTTTCTTTTTAAAATTTTATCACAACCTCTGTATCTCGAAACCTCCGTATCTCTAAATTTTCTTCTGTCCCGTGAAATTCGAGATAGACAGCTTTGACTGTATAAAGTATTACAGTCACGGAAAAGCAGTTTTACCATTTGAAAAATTAAAAAACAAAAGCAGCACAATTTTAAAATATTGTATCCGTCGACATTTTTTTACCTAAGCAGTTACAAGAATCAAGAAACTCCAGAAAGCTTTACGAAGAATACGATAGTCAATGTAAATAAATCTGCTTTTCCGAGAAAGAAAACGAAAATACATCTGATCTTCCCAAGATTTGTTTTATGGGTCAAATATATGAAAAGCAGGTAGGAAAAAATAAAAAGGACTAGCGACGGAATGTCCAAAACAAGATAAATCGTTCACTTTTCTGACCGTCTCACAACTGCTTTAACATACTTTCACTCTAACCTCTTAACTTTTTCTGTTGCGATGTTATGTAGTTCTAGGAATACATTTTAAAAGGAATTTCGAAAGGGGTATATGAAAAAAAAAAAAAAAAACGTTTTCTACGTTTTGGATTACAGTGCTATTCCGTTTTGCTTTTACATTGATTTTTTTTCTCACTGACTCTTTAAAGCTTTGAAACAAGGAGTGTAAAAATAAATATATACTTTCTTTTAGATTTGAAGATTTATCAATACAGAACACAGAGGTTAATGTTTTTGTTTATGCATTAAAGTGAAAAATTACGTGATAAAATGGAAGTTATGGAGCTTAAATATTTTATCTGTTAAATGAGTGAAAAAACTGAAAAGTTCGTATCTAGTGAAAAACTTTAGGCTAGTGCATTTGCAACGAAAACATGTTAGAAAACATTCGTGATCATAAAAGCGAGACATTTCAGTGAAAAGCTTATCTTGTAGTAAAATTACAGTATACAAAAAATCGAACCAATATAAATTACGAAAGACAATTTAAAGTAAAAATAACTTATTGAAGTGTAAAAAATATATCTAAAATATTAATTTAACAACACAAGCACAGATGTATACTATGAATCTACTATTAAAAATAAGTGAAGTCTGTCTGTTTGCAAACAGGCAGATAGACTAACTTGATCCTCAACTCCCCGAGAAGCCCAGAAATTCGACAATCTAATAAAGTATCGATTCATTCCAAATTTTACGAAGAAGTCATTCCACCCAATCTCATAATTGTACGACAGTAACTAACTGAGATCTTAATAAAAACGTAACTGCTTAAAACTGTTTCTTCCACTACAAGAAAAGGACATCTGGCAGCTTGCTAAATTCCCCCGTTGAAACTTCTTTTCCGAATTCCTCTCTCGCCTCTGCAAAAATTACACCTTGTACAATTTCTCTCTTCTTTTCTGCTTGAAGCGGAAGTGATTCGATCTTAGAATGATTCAAAATTTCATGGTTAATTTAAAAGCGAATGGTGGGTTAGAAGCAGTGATTGGAAAAACTACATATTTTTCGTAGCAAACTGCAACTACTTCCTTATAAATGTAGTTAACTACAGTAACAACAACTTTTTTTTTTAATGTAGCGAGCTACGCTCCTTTTTAAATGTAGTTGCTACTTCGCTACTTTTTAAAACTTAAATAAATAACAAAAATACACCGTTTGAGGATCGACCGAAAAAATTCGAAAAGTGGTTTAGATTAAAAAATTACCTCATGCGAATATGGAATAGGAATAGGAATTGTTTTTGAATTTATTTGTTATTTTTCCTTTTTGTTCCTTTTTTTTTTTGCTAAAATTTGTCCTTTTTAGATATTTTTTAACAATTTTTACGAATATTCGCCACTAGAAAAACCTTTTTTTTTCTTCGTTCTCTTTTTTTATTTATTTTTTCCTGTATTTATTTATTTTTTTAATTTAAAAGCGGTTTTCAGAAATCGCTACAAACTACTATTTTTTTGTATCGCGCTACTCACTACTCTACTTTTTTTTTAAAAGTAGTGCGCTACACTTAACTACTAAAAAATGTAGCTACTACAGTAGTTCCGCTACTTGTAGCGCGCTACTTCCGACCACTGGTTAGGAGTGGAATGCTTTCAGATGTATGCCAAGTTGAAAATTAATGTATTAATTACTAATGTTACACCGATGGCGGCAGCAGAGGCGAACCTCCAGAACAGCACTGCCGAAGACGGTGTTCCACCCACCAGAGAAGTCGGACTCGAAGTGGTCGCCGATAGTGGTTGATCTAGCCGCTCTGCAGACTAGTAATATTTATACACTAGCGGTACCCGCACGGCTTTGCCCGTGGTACAAAATAAAAATGTCATTTGGTAATAAATTGATATCGCAAAAAGAATACTCAATTTTATTTATAATTCAGTTGTAATTCCTTAAAGTATGATATAAAAATAAGCCAAAAGAGAAAGTATGAACAATTTTGTTGCTTACAGAAACCAACAGAAATCTTACCAAAGTTTAAAAGAAGAAGAAAGTTTTTTTTCCAAGGTTTAAAAGCAAAGCAATGCATTTTTCAAAATGAAACATTGAAGAAAGAACGTTACAATACCGAAATTTACACGGTATTTTTATAATTTACCGAGTTTTAATTCCTTAAAAACTGAGAAAAGAAAAGCAGACGATTTTTTTCAACAGTTAAAATATTTCATTTAACTCATTTTAATAAGGCTTGAAGTTTGGATTGCTGAAAAAACAAATACATTTTAAAAATTATTAACGGAAAAAGAACGGAACAAATGAGAGCTATAAAAATGTAACCATGGTAACAGCACGAAAAGTTAATTTCCGTTGACAAAATAATTCATTTCATCTTCATTTTCAAATTTTATCATATATGTAGTCTCTCATACCTCTTCAACTACCATTGTTGACACCACGAACCTCATAAAGGGCAATCGTGAGAGGGCTCTGACAAACCTGCTCAGCATGAAGCTTACATGGCATGCAGCAAGAGTGGCAAGAAATAGTTTAAAGACGAGGCAAGACATGATTACGATTAGATGAGCAACAGACGGTTCTATTCCTCCAATGTTATTAAGCGAAAATAAATTAAACTCAGGGGTGCAACAGCGCATGAGGGCCGAGACTAACTGTGTCCAGTCCCAGCTAACAAGAACGAGGGCTTCTAGGGGTACGAGGGTATACATTCTGGTTAGGTGGTCAACCGGACGACGAAATCCCAGGGTTTAGTTTCCGATTTCGTTTGATACCAATATTAATTGACCTACTGAAGGGTTAAAAGGCTGAGTCGACCGTACCCAGACCATAAACTGCTGCGTGAAATCGCGAAGAGCTGAGCCAGAGGACAATTAACTGTAAATAGTTTATGTAAATAGTCATCAATTAAATTTTTTTAATTGGTTCATTATTGATGTCAGCAATAAATAAACCTGGCAAGGACGAATCAGATTCATGCTTTTTATTGTGGTTTAACCGCTAAAACACTGCATTTTTCTCCTAAAATTCTATTACACTAGTGGACCTTTAACCACTTTTGAATTTTTAAAAGATTGCATCATTTAACATTGTATAATGAATATTTAGATTTATTCATTTCACTTAAATGAGTTGCTTGTAACGTCTCTAGTATGCCGGTATTGATTTCATGTTAACATTACAGTTATTTTATTTTTTAATGCACGCTGTAAATAAAAATCGCTTTCAGATGAATTTTGATTTTCTTAGACACTTAGCTTTGGCAACGAGATATGACAGTGTTTTAGCTTAAAACCAATCCAAATTCATGATTTGGGGCCACGGTGGCCTAGGGGTAGAGTATTCTCCTCGTAAATATAGTGGTCGTGGGTTCGAGTCGTCCACGTCAACCTCTCTGTTTCCTGCCCATGGCTCTTAGTACGCAGTCCTCATGTATTTTGAAGCTGATGGCTTTCTGTATTAAAAAAATCATGATTTGATATTGATGATTAAATACTGGTTAAATATTGTGAAATTATATTTTTTATAGTCAACTGCAACATTTGCTATTGTTTATTAATTAAAAATTGAAAAATGTATACGTACTAATATTCAAACGAATACCAGTGTTCAAACGTACAATTTAAAGATATTATAAATACATGATTTCAGTGAAATAAATAAATCTGATAATTCATTATACAATGTTAAATTCCAAAATATTAAAAAAAATTTAAGTGTCCAAAAATAAGTCCACTAGTGTGTAGCACAAGCAAATCAGACTCCCTCGCCCCCCCCTCCCCACACACACACACACACATCCCCTCTTAACCAATTCATCATCAAAAGCTCTGAAGGAACACGAAGTCAAAACGTTCCACAGCTCCTTGCCATGCTTCAACGGCCACCCCCTCCAGCTGACATTGCTGAAAAAAACACAAGAGTGTCCTTGTGGATGCCGATAATAGCGGCCCCTTCAAAAGTGTATCGTCTGCGTCTCATACCTGCGACTGACAGATGGCTCTTGTGAGGAAAGCTGACCCCCGCAGTTTCTTCGATTGAGACTTTTTGGAACAAACCCTGGGATTCTTAACAGCCTCTTCAGACGATTTTATCTTGGCTTGGTGGATGCCAGGATCTTGAAAAGTCAAGAGCGTTTTTTGGATATTTATCATGGTATCACTGCCTGAAGATTTTTTTTTTCTTTCTGTCTTCGTGTCTTTTACTTGAAGACTACTTCTTCAACATTTCATGCTATTCAAACGCAATGCAATTATTTATGTGGTCAACAGGAGCGTATGGGTCATTCCACGGAAAACGGTCTACATATGACGGATTGTCCCGTCACTTTAAGAACTGAGTACATTTTAATGAAAGTATTACAAAATCATAGCACATAGTTTAGATAAAATCAGCATTTGAGACGCACATAAAAGCTGATCAAGTCGAATAAAAGCAATTCAAATAAAGAGAAAGAAACGCTTGCTAGGGAAAAGTAATTTTACTGTAAGTCAACGAAAACAAGCAAGCAAACAAAGCAATCTATTAGTTTACTAAATGCATTGATTTATTAAACCACATTCGGATTTCTTCATTTATTAATACGTTTACATGCTTCTACTTAATAATTTACTTATTAATTCATTCATTCACTTATTGGCTTACTTATTCTCTATTTTTTTCTCTCATTTCTTTTTCTCATATATTAAATAATTCAATTTTTTGCTTCTTATTTTATTTGTTTATTTTTTCATTAATAACTTATTTATTCGTTTGATATACGAGAATTCCCTTTGATCTAGAAAGATCTGACTTGTTAATAACAATATAGAAATAAAATCTAAAAGTGTTATCATTTGAACACAGCAAATTATAATTTAGTATTTTTTCTCACCTAGCACTAAAACGCAACTGTGATTATTAATAAGTGCATGAAAGTGAAGAATTTCAATCTTAATTTCTCTTGTCTTTAATGTACCTATAAATACACTGGCACAAATAAATTGATAACGTCAATATTTACAACACACAGTACACAAAAATACATTATTAAATCTATTATTACTAAAATAGATTTACTAAATCACATTAATGACTTCCTAATCAGTAACGCAAAGATAGAATTTTACTCAACACAGAAATTACTTCTATAGGATATTCAATTTGAGAATGCAGCTAGTCTTGCACTATAGCTATTTACCTTTGCTATCGTCTCGAATTTTATGCAAATATCATATTACATGATACTTATTATGAGTTAAATTAGCAGAAAATCACATTGCACATAGTTACAAAAATAAAAATCAGGAGAGAATTCTTTTGAGACGACTACATAAAAGTTCTATCCAAGTCGAAACAAAGAGAAATCAAATTCAACAAGAAAGAAATAGAAAGAAATACTGCCTTGCTCTAAAGGAACATAGATAGTATTACTTAGTGTATTGAATAACAACGTAAAACCACAAAGTCTGAATAAACAAAACAAAGTTCGAGATACAAGACATTAATTTATATCAGCTAATCATTTCCTCGCGCTTATGTCATCTTCGTTGTTGGGGGTCTCGACTAGACTGTATTTGGTACGCAACACTCAACATCTCTCGAAGAAATTGAGTGACGTATAGAGTAACTTAATTTGTCCAAATCCCAAAAAGATAGCTAACTAAATAGTAATAGTTCAAGATTCTAATGCTATAGATAACATAGACGCTTAAATGGTCTAGATATAATAAGGCTGCATTAAGGCGAAAGTATTGGAGCGTTAATAAATATAACTTTTCGAAATGTATGTATGCGAGGGTCTGTATCCAAGATAAATCCTATGTCTAGCTCGGATCTGTGTTGCGGTGCGAAAATAACGTTGAAGATATAAAAATTTAGATAACCAATTCTGTTCTCTGATTCAAAATATAATAACAGCAAATTTTATTTATCATGAATCACTCTATGGGGAGATCATGAAGGATCACGGTGAAAATTATGCCCTACGAATATAAAAAAGTCGGTTAAGGTCAACGTTTCTTATGGCTCACGATTAGAGACTATGAGGTCGCCAATACAAACAGTCAATAAAGAGGAAAGCTTCTGAGAGTACGATTATATATTATCAGAGAGCGTATTATAAATACTCGTTTGCACAAACGTATTGCGAAGGTGATACATTATAAATGGTTTACAATTGTCACAAATGTATATACTTTGTCGAAAACTGTATATTTGTTAGGATTCTCTTTACTGTGTCAATGTGTTTTAGAGAGTGCTTGGTCTTGTGATAGGGCGTCTTAAATCTGTAGCTATATACATTTTAAGTCATGTTTAATAATCTACTAGATTCACTACTGAGGCAACCGTAAGCTGTAGAATTTTCACTAGATCGTAACAAGAACAATTGCTCTAATCAAATTATAAACAGAAGTATAATACTACTAGGTAAAATATTGAGCATTACATATCAACAGGTAGTAGATTGCTATCTAATATTGACTTGTTATTCATATCATCACTATATATTTATTTATTAAGCGTAGGTGGAGAGGTAATTGTTATAACGTTGTTGTTTCATATGGGTAGTGTGTAGAGTATCTTAGAGGCTTTTATGCGGAGGTTAACACACACACACGGGTACATTTGTTAATTATACTATGGGTGGTAGTACAGATGTGATATTCTTTATTGTGGTAGAAAAGGTGAGATATAGTTTTGATTCATGAGTCAAATGTAGTAGAGTGTCTTTATTCTTTAGGTAGGTGTTAACTGTTGAGTAGTGTTTGGGGGTCAGTTTAGGGTTCTGTCTTCCTTGAATTTTAGAGTTACAAGTGGAATGACATGATTTTATCATGTGGAGATTATGTTTTTTGTTTAAGTTTATTTATTGATGTGAGAATCTTTGTCTCTCTGTAAATGTGGTCTTATCATGTGAGAGGGTGGATGGGGTGTAATTTCATGGATCTCAGTCATGTGCTATGTGATGAGGGGTGAGTAAAAGATTGGAGTTTATTAGCGGTGGATATTGAGAGACGTGTAAGTTAGTTCATTTATGAGACTGGGGGGGGGGGTGTATCTTGTTGAATTAGATTCTAGTTTTTTATTGGTGTGGGGGGGTGATTTTTAGTATTTGTGATAATTATTGTGTTATATTATAATAGGGGGATGTGTTGTATTAAATGGTAATATGGCTATGAGAGTGTTTTAAATGAAGTTATGATAGAATATTGGAGGGGGGATTGAGTAAGTTAAGGTTTAAGATAGGATTTGAAGGTTGAATTAGGATGATGGTTTATTTGAAGTTGGTGGTGGTTTAGTATTAGGGGGTATATGAGGGTGAGGAGTGAATAATTATGTGTGGGGTTATGTGTGGTGGAGTGAGAGTGGTGTGTGGTATTTTATGGTGGATTTTAGATGTAGTGTTTTATTGGATTTGTGGTTTTCTTGTAGTATACAGATTGGATAATAGTTATGGGATATTTGTTTAGTGGAGGGGTTGTTGTTTTGGGTGTGGTAGTGGGTTGTGTTGGTGGGTGAGGTGTTGAGGGTGGTTGTTGTGGGGTTGGGTGTGTGGTGTTGGTTTTTTGGTGTGGGTGGGTTGTGGTTGTGGGTTGTTTGTGTGTGTTTTTTGGTTTGGTGGTAGTATGTTTGGTGTTGTTTGTGTAGGGGTGATGTGGTGGTGTAGGTTTTTTGTGATTTGTGGTTGGTTGTTTTGGTGTGGGTGTTGGTGTGGGTGGTGTTTGGTGTTTGTTGTTGTGGGTTTGTTTTTGGGGTTTGTTGGTGTGTTTGGTTTGGTGGTTGTGGGGGGTTTGGGTGTTGGGGTTTTTGGTTGTGTTGTGTGGGTTTTGGTTGGTTGGGTGGTGTGTTGGGGTTTTGGTTTGTTGGTGGTGGTTGTGTTTTGGGGTGGGTGGTTGTGGGTTGTGGGTGTTGTGTTTGGGGTGGTGGTGTTGGTGGGTGGTTGTGTGGTTGGGGTTGGTGTTGGTGTGGTTGGGTTGGTGGGGTTGTGGTGGGTGTTGGGTTGTGTGTTGGTGGTGTGGGGTGTGGTTGTGTGGGTTGGGGGGTGGTGGTTGTGGGTGGTGGTGTGGGGTTGTGGGGTGTTTGGTGGTGTGGTGGGTTTGGTGGTGGTGGTTGGTGGGTGTTGGGGGGGTGGTGTGTGTGGGGTTGGTGGTTTTTGTGTGGTGGTGGGGTGTGGTTGGGTGGGTGGGTGTGTGGGGGTGTGGGTGGTGTGTTTGGTGGTGGGTTGTGTGGGTGGGGGGTTGGGGGTGGTGTGTGTGGGGGTGGTGGGGGTGGGGTTGGGTTGGTGGTGTTGGTGGGGTGGGGGTTGTGGGGTGTGGTGGGTGTTTGGTGGTTGTGGTGTGGTTGTGGGTGGTGTGGTGTTGGGTGGTGGGTGGGTGGTGTGGGGGTGGTGTGGTGGGGGTGTGGGTGTGTTGTGGGTGGTGGGGTGTGTGTGGGGTGGGGGTTGTTGGTGGGGTGGGTGGTTGGGTGGTTGTTTGGGGTGGTGTGGTTGTTTGGGTGTGGGTGGGTGGTGGTGTGGGTTGGTGGGGTGTGGGGTTGTTGTGGGTGGGGTTGTGGTGTTGGGGGTTGGTTGTGGTGTTGGGGTTGTGTTGTGGGGTGGGGGGGTGGTGGTGGGTTTGTTGTGGTGTGTTTGGGGTGGGGGGTGTTGGTGTGGGGGTGTGGGTTGGTGGTGGGTGTTGTGGTTGGGGTTGTTGGGGTGTGGGGGGTTGGGGTGGTGTTGGGGGTGGGGGTGGTGGGTGTGTTTGTGTGGTGGTTTGGGTGGTGGGTGTGTTTGGGTGGGGTGGTGGTTGGGGTGGTGGGGGTTGGTGGGGGTGTTGGGTGGGTGGTGGTTGGTGGGTGGGGTGGTGGGGTGTGGGTTGGGGGGGTGTTTGTGGGTGTTGGGTTGGGGTTGTGTGGTGTTGGTGGGTGTGGTGGGGGGGTGTTGGTTGGGGTGTGGTGGGGTGGTGGTGGGGGTGGTGTGGTGGTTGGGGTGTGGTGGTGGGTGGGGTGTGTGAGGGGGGTGGGGGTTTTGTTAGAGTGGTTGTGGGTTTGGTGGGTGTGTGGGGTTGTCTTGTGGGGTTGTGGAGGGTTTTTGAGTGGTTTGTGTTTTGAGAGTGTGTGTTGTGTTGGTGGTGTGTGTGGGGTTTGGGTGGGGTGTGTGGGTTGTGTGAGATTTTGTGGGTAAGGTGTTTGGTGGGGGGTGGGGTCTCTTGGGTGGGTGTTTTTGTTGTTGGGGTAGGAGTGGTTTGTGTTGGGGTAGGTGTGGGGTGTGGGTTGTGGGGGTGGGGGGTGGGGGTTGGTTAGGGGTGTGTTGGGATGTTGTGGGGTTTGTGGGGGTGGGGAGGTGGGTTGGGGAGAGTTGTTGTTGGGTTTGGTATTGTTTGTGGGGGGGTTTTTTTATAATATATTGGGGGGGTTTAACAAAACAATCCTTCATGATGTATAATAGTTTTTCTTTATGTATAGTAGTTCTTAATTTTGTTTTATTTTTTTCCTTTTTAACCGACTTCAACAAAGGAGGAGGTTATCCATTCAAAGCGTGTACTACTTTTTTTGTTTGTTCGCACATAACATCTGATCTACTCAACCGATTTGGACGATTTTTTTAATCGATAGGTGATGGTGTAACTTAGGTACAGTCATAGAAAAAAAAAAACGAAACACTCGCTCGTATTCGAAGACTATTAACACTAGAGACACGTGTAATATGTTATTTTTTCAGGAATAATGTGTTCTATAAATTTCTATTGGTAAATTGTTGTTAAGGGGTCGTCTTCATATAAAAATCGGCATCAACTTTAAAATTTTCTATGAAAACCCCCCTTTTTTATCGCATATTTGTGATCAGCAACACCATTTAACTTTGTATACCAAATCGTTTTAAATTTGCTCCAGCCGTTGCTTCACAATTGAACTGAGAAAAAACGGTCCCGTAATGTTAAAAATATTTTTGATACTTGGGCATATAATACCTAAACCACGATAGGCACGGCAAAGTTTGTTTTTTTATATCAAAGTATGAACCAACCCAACACTAAAAACGTCATTGACTTCCTCTCAGATAAAATTTTGAATTTTTTATGAATTTTGAAATTAATATTTGAAAAAATAATGATCTGGAACCATATAATATTTTGATGGAGAAACAATCTAGAAGGGGTTTCAAAGGAGAATCCAAAATGGGAGCTCAAAATATCCAGTAGTTTTTGAGATATGCTAAAGGAACCATTTTTAGGGACCATATACAACTATGCAAACTGAAACAATTACAGGGAATTTCTTTGCAAAGAAAGAGGAATATGCTTATCCACCAGTTGCAGAACATACTCAGCGTTTTTATATAGTATTTAGTTTTCAACAGTTATAATATGTTGAAAGCGAAACGCTAATAAAACTGCTGAGTATATTTTAAAACTGGTAGACAAACATCATATTTTTTTTGGTATCATATTTTTTTGGTATCATATTTTTTTTATCCATTAGTCAGAAGTCTGCATTCATGCAACATGTAGCAATTCAGAAAACTTTTTACGTGGACACTTGATTTTCATGGAAAACTGGTGTCTCGGAAGGTTATTTGGAATAATTTGTAAAGATTATACGTTTTTTTTAAATTCTGAGCCACTGTTTTAACATTTTTGCCAATCCTAATACAGTAGTTTATATAAATACAAGAGGTTACTTTTAAGTTGTAACCCTCTCCAAAAGGTGTGTGCTGCAACGGTTAGTGCGTAGCTAAAAATATGCATCCATCTTTGTTTAATTAAAAAGATAGAATGTTGCGTTTTTCCCTTGAACTCTACACAGTAGGGTTTTCTCTTCCAAATTTCAAAAAAATATTATAACTTTAACAAAACCCGAGAATTTTTAATTAATTACGAAAAGCAAACGTATTATTGCGAGTAGCTTTAGGTAATTTAATCGAAAAAATATGATTTGTCTACTCTTTGTAAATTTCGACCTTGAAAGTAGCGTTTTAAATGTGGTGGTGGTCCCTAAATCTTTGGTCGGTCATAACTTTTGTTCTACTGGTCCTAAAGTGATGCCGCTTGGTACCCAGCGTACTTTTGGCCCTCCGCACCTAATTATGTAACCAAATGTAGGGGTTCCCATTTGAAAATTCAGACTTTGAGTTCATTTCACTTTGTATATAGCCCCTTATCAAAATTTTACTCACATAGTTTTAAAGAAGACTTTAATCCATGTCAGAAGACACCTTTCTTTTGTTCTTGGCAAGTATAGCAGCCGAATAATTCAGAGTGTTTCGTTTTTTTTTTCTATGACTGTACCATGTCATATGACGATATTTGTTCACTGGAAAAAAAGTTATTATGGAAAACAGTAAATTTCATGTTATTGCCCCATTAAATGATTAAATTTTCAATCCATTGTTACAAAAATTTGCTGCTTCGCAACAGCAATATTAATAGTAATAATGATAAAAATTTTGAACCAAGGCTTCTCTAGAGTAAGTATGAAATATTAATAAGTAGTCAAATTTAAAGCGATTTGTCCTAAATGATTAAATATGAAATCCATTGTTACAAAACGTAGTTGATATGAAACTGTAATGATAATGATAATGAGAATTTTAAAAGAAGGCTTAACTAAATCCACCATGAAACTCATTAGCGGGCAACGTACGTAGTATGTGTTAAAATCTTATGAACAACGGGAAACTAGAATTGCTTTGAAACATAAATTAGTTGAAAGCCGTTGATATTTAAATACTAGTACACAAATAAATACCAGAGAATAATAAAGATTATTTTTTAGTGTCAATCGTTTAAAATTTTAGACGCATTGATAGTATCTTCCTTTTTTTTCACAGTTTATTTTATGGAGCATTTACTTAAGAAAATTAGGTGAAGTTTCGTAATGGAAACATTACCTTATTTCATAGGTACATTTACACTAAGAATAAAATAAAATAATTTTGGAAAAAAATAGAACCGACTTCAGTTGGAAATTGCTCTAAAAAGTAAAAAAAAAAAACAATTTCTTTGAACACCATCGAAGCTACTTTTAAACATAAGTTTTGAAGTCTGCACAAACGATATTACCTATCGTGGCAAAATGATATTTAACCATATTTTGCCACCATTTTTCAGAGAAACCATTGAAAATTAAAAGCAGAATATTTGTACCATCACACGAATGTGTGGTAATGAATGAAATGTATGCGTATGCTCTTAAAGAACGTGGATCCATTAAAATTTACATAGTTGAATTGTAGTTGCGTATGATTCTATACATTGTTTTTGCGCCGACTTCAAACCTTATGTTTAAAAGTAGTTTCGATTGTGTTCAAAGAAATTGTTTTTTTTTTTTTTACTTTTTAGAGCAATTTCCAACTGAAGTCGGTTCTATTTTTTTCCAAAATTATTTTATTGTTATTTTTTATTGTTTGTGCATATTGTTAACGTCAAAAATTTTTTACAAAACTTTATAACTGATTATCTTTTCATTTTTGTATTATTCGGGTGGAAATTTATAATATTAATTTGTATTGATGCCTTAATCTTTTGTATTGTAAATGTATAAGTTGTTTATATCTTTGTATGGATTTGTATGGAATGTAAATAGTTATCACTAAGCTTTTCTTTAACAATTCAAAAGCCTTTTTACTCAATAAATTGATGACTGTGAATTTAGTTCTAATATTAAAATATTTTTAGAGTTTTTTTTTTATACAGGAATGTACATTAAAAAGTTGTGTGTTTCACAACCTCGATGTTTTAAATTGATATATCGACACTATCGACGTTTTAATTTTGATCAACGATGTTTTTTCATCAATATATTATCACTACTACTAACAAAGGAAACAATGTTCCATCATTGTTTTCTTGCGTAACAACGTTATGGAGTACACGATTAGGCAGCAGAAATGCATTTTCTGCTGTTTGAATCAAATTTACGAGACTCCATTTCCTATTATTGTTCTTATTAGCTATCACAGACATAAAATTAGTTTTAGTGGGGATAAATATTTCTTCACAACAAACACTTTGGTATATCTCAGCCACGGATGTTATTACATGAATATTCCTCCACTGCAGTAAACCAAATCTTAATAGAAGTTGCGGATGTGCTCTGGTGCTATTTGTGTTCTGATAATACTTTTATGTCCATAAGGTCCCATGATAAACAAGACATTAGTTTCTGTTTCACGACCAATTTATTGTTGTTTCGCGGAGCTCTGTGGAACTGGTTTCATAAAAATGAGTTATTTCTCAAAGCAAATATGCGGTCTATTACTTTGAAGTTCGTTCTTTATTAATAAGTTGGGAAGCAATGTTTTCGAAGATGATTTCGTCGAACGTTTTACTGAAAGTTGATTAAAGAAATAGTTAATCGAGAAATCGTCTAAGACGACTTTTGAACTATTTTTAATGATTTTTTTTGGGATATATTTTCTTACTTTTATGTAAATTTAGCAGCTTTTCTTCAAAAGAATATTACTGATCCAATAAAACATTCATGTTCAATGACATTAATAACTCTCGCAGAGCGATCATCTACACTTTTTTTAAACGAACGAAGTCGTTCAAATGAACGAGTTCAATAAAAGGATCAAAACAGTGAACAATCCTCTGATGAGCGAATCCTTAAAAATTATAGTTTAAAAAAACTAAAAAATGCGCTTTCAGAGTTAATCAAATTTATAATGCATTAGCATGTAATATAGTTTAGCGTTAAGGATTAATAATAGTATTAAATATATTACTTTTACATTTGCAAAGAACGTGAATTTTATCTTTATTCAGAGTTAGATACACACAAACAACTAAACACTTATAATGCATCAACATGTAATATAGTTTAGCCTAAAATATTAATAGTAGTTTTCAATATATTACTCTTATATTTGTAAAGAACGTGAATTTTCTTTTATTCAGAGTTACATACATACAAACAAACAAACAAACAAACAAACAAATTCACATCTGAAACTTTTAAAAGCGTATTAAAAATAACGGCTTTGTTCATCTGTAGTAACTACCAAATACTCCATTAATTGATAATTTTTGTGAACGAAATAAAAAAATTGTGTTCTTTGACGATTTTGCGTTTCTTGTTTTCCTCCCTCAGTCAATTTTTTTTGAAGGGGGGGGGAGGGGCTGTTATAACTGTATAACTTGAATGTATGTATGCATGAGTTTTTAAAATATTGATACAGAACAGGAAATAATTTGAATAGACTTTCAAAAACGAAAAAGACTAGAGGAAGTTGTAGTAAAAACTGCATGTTTATTTATGTTTTAATTATTATTTTTTTTTTATTAACCTTTTCTTTCGTAAATTAATTAATACCTGTTACAGCTACTTTTTGAAACTTTATGCATTCAAAAGAACAGTCAAAGCTGTTCCTTTGTAAATCATTACAGTATTTTTCTTTCGTTACTGAAAGAAATAAAACAAGTTTACGAAAACAGCAAAATAGAAACAAAAGAACGTTGTTACGTAAGTTGAATCCTCTACATCAAAGAGGGCTTACCTGTTTGTGAAAGGTAATTATTTCATAATTTTAATAACATTTGAGAGGGAAAAAAGTTCTTCAGTCAAAAATTTGACAACAATGCGCCTATTTATGAAGCTACATAGTATTAGAAATTTTTATCACAAGTTTTAAAAATTAAATAATAATGTACCTGTGTTTCTAAAACTATACTTTTAGCTCGAAAGCTACGAAATGCTTGTCTGTCGAAAATTAAACGCATAAAGGTTTGATATAAATTTAATTCCTTTGAAAAGGTTTCACTCTAAAAATAAGCAGCTTTTTAAACTGTTTTTATATTAGCTTTAGAAGGTTTTAAAGTTTCAAAATATTTTACCGAGTAAAATTACTTGAATAATGCAAATACGCTAGAAATTTGACGTGCTTTAATGTTTAGAAAACATTTTAATTTAATAATAAGTTACTGGTGATTTTTTTTCTCTTACAGTTTTAATCTTTAAAATTTGCATGAAAAGATTATGATTAATTTCATCTGGTAAGGTTATGTTTTCAATACACACACACACACACACACACACACACACACACACACACACACACACACACACATATACATACATATATATATATATATATATATATATATATATATATATATATACACTGAAGTGACAAAAGTCATGGGATACCTCTTAATATCGTGTCGGCCCTCCTTTTGCCCGGCGAAGTGCAACAACTCGACGTGGCATGGACTCAACAAGTCGTTGGAAGTCTTCTGCAGGAATATTGAGCCATGCTGTCTCGATAGACGTCCATAATTGTGAAAGCGTTGATGGGGCAGGATTTTGGGCACGAACAGACCTCTCGATGGTGTCCCATAAATGCTCAATGGGATTCATGTCGGGCGATCTAGGTGGCCAAATCATTCGTTGGAATTGTCCAGAATTTTCTTCAAACCAATTGCGAACAGTTGTGGCCCGGTGACATGGCGCATTGTCATCCATAAAAATCCCATCGTTGTTTGGGTACATGAAGTCCATGAATGGCTGCAAGTGATCTCCAAGTAGCTGCACATAAGCATTTCCAGTCAATGTTCGGTCCAGTCGCACTAGAGGACCAAGTCCATGCCATGAAAAAACAGCCCACACCATTACGGAGCCACCACCAGCTTGAACAGTGCCTTGCTGACAGTTTGGGTCCATGGCTTCGTGGGGTCTGCGCCACACTCGAACCCTACCATCGGCTCTTACCAGCTGAAATCGTGACTCATCGGACCAGGCCACGGTTTTCCATTCATCTAGGGACCAACCGATATGCTCACGTGCCCACGAGAGTCGCTGCAAGCGATGTCGTTCTGTCAGTAAAGGCACTCGAGTCGGTCTTCTGCTGGAATAGCCCAAGAAATCCAAATTTCTCCGCACAGTTCTAGCAGACACGTCCATTGTACGTCCCACATTGATTTCTACGGTGATTTGACGCAGTGTTGCTTGTCTGTTAGAATTTACGACTCTTTGCAGACGTCGCCGGTCTCGATCTTTAAGTGCAGGCGGTCGACCACTGCGCTGTCCATGGTGGGATGTTATGCCTGAAATTTCATACTCTCGGCACACTCTTGACACAGTGGATCTGGGAATGTTGAATTCTCTAACGATTTCCGAAATGGCATGACCCATGCGTCTAGTTCCAACTAACATTCTGCGTTCAAAGTCTGTTAATTCACGTCGTGCGGTCATCATCACGTTAAAACCTCTTCACATGAATAACTTGAACAGAAATGAAAGCTCTGTAAAAGCACTGCGCATTTATACCTGTTCTATGCGATGCTACTGCCATCTGAAAATTTGCATATTGCTATCCCATGACTTTTGTCACTTCAGTGTATATATATATATATATATATATATATATATATATATATATATATATATAAATGTTTATCATCACTTTTATTTGTTATCTTTTAGTTTATTTAATTCAGTTCTTCTCATAAAATCATCGCCACTTTCTTATTTTTACATTGTTGTAATTGCTATGTCATTGTCATAGTTTAGTCTTGAACTCCGGGGCAAATAATTAATAGTGCGTAGCTAAAGGTATGCATCTGTCTATGTTTAATCAACAGGATATAATGTTACTTTTTTCCTTTGAACTCTAAACGTAGGATTTTTTCTCCTAAGTTGCAAAAAAATTTATAACTTTAACAAAACCCGACAATTTGTAATTAATTACTCAGCAAACTTAAACTTAATTACTTAAGCAAACGTATTATAGCGATAAGTTTTAGTTAGTTTCTTAGTAAAAATATGATTTGTATACTCTTTGTAAACTTTTACCTTGTAAGTAGCATTTTACACGTTGTGGAGGTCCCTAAATCATTTTTCGTTCATAACTTTTGTTCTACTGACTCTACAATAATACCGTTTGGTACCCAGCTTACTTTTTATCATCCGCAGCAAATTAAGTAACCAAATGTAGGTGCTCTTATTCGAAAACTTAGACTTAGTCTTCATTTTACTTTGTATATGGCCCCTTACCAAAATTTCATTCACATAATTTTAAAGAAGACTTTAATCCATGTCAGAAGACACCTTTCTTTTGTTCTTTGCATGTATAGTAGCCGAATAATTCAGAGTGTTTCGTTTTTTTTTTCTATGACTGTAGATGATCCCGATATCTGTCATTAGCATTAGTTGAGGATAAAAATACCATAGAGCAGTAATCGCAATTAATTTCATGTGTGCTTCAGAGAAGCTTTCATTTGAAATTTTCATTATGATGGCGTTAGGGAAAATACTTTCTTCAACAATGGGTTTATATTTAATCATTTAATATTGGGGAATTGGATGAAATTAACCGTTTTTTGCGCATAACCTTTTTCTAAAGAACAAACATGGTCAATCCAAGGTATTTAAATAAGTTTGGCTATCCCCTATCTATTAAAAAAAGAATTGTCCAAATCGGCTCCCTAGGTCGGACGCTGTGAGCTAACAAAAATAAAAGAAAAAAGAAAAAACATACATAAGTTTTGAATTGAGAACCGTCTCCTTTTGAAGTCGCTCAAAAACACGTTTAAATAAGTAGTAAAACTATCGAAGAGCTGGTCAATTCTGAAAATTTTAAAAGGATGTGGAACCCTGGTTTCTTTTATATATTTTTTCTTTTAACTAAGTCATGACTTGAGTAATAAGCTTCTCTATACACTGAAATATTTTATATTCCATTATTAACGTCACACTCAAAACATAATGTTTTCTTTTTAGTGGAACTGGTATAAGTAAAATATACTGCTGCGAAACTTTAGAGCTGCTTAATCTGTTTCAAAAACAAAAATTGCAGAAGTATGCGTATCACAACACTGACATAACTTTTCCCTTGCGCCAACAAGCCGAAATAAATATAAAACGCTCTTTTTCGCAAATAAATAATAATAATACAACTACAACAGAGTAAAATTTAAAATTAGATCTGAAGCAGATTTAATGAAACATTTTATTAGACACGTTCTTGCAAAATTCATTCATTTCTCTGTTACTTGCGTACATTTGTTAGAAGCGTTATTGCAAAATTCATTTATTCTTTCGTACTTTTGCACCATTTCAACAAAGAGCTACTGCATTTTTATTCTAATAACATGCTTAGGTAAGTATAGTCACTTCAAAGTATCTCATCTCTGAAAACGAACTGCTTCAGATATTTTTGAAACTTGAAGTTCACTATTCTCTCTCTAATGTTTCAGTTTCATAAACGCAATATCCGAGTCGACATATAAATAAAATTTGAAAGACAGTCCAATTATTTTCGTCTTGATACGTAAAGAATAGAAAATCCTCCGTCATTCCACCATGCAATAGCATTTCTAATTTCTCAATCGAGTTCGAAAAATATAATCTTATTTATTTTCAAAGAAAGAGTCATAAGAATAAAACGGAAAGCCATCTTCTTTCTTAAGTCCATGATCATTTTTCGAAGGAAAGATAATATTAGATCAGAGCTCTTTTTTTTCCCTGCCAGTATAATTCTGGCTTTTCAGAATTCGAATACGTTCGGAGAACAGCTTTTTCCTTCGAAATGCAATTGGGGATTAGCTTCGTCAAGTGTAATGCTAAACATCATCTTCAATTATTTGTTTGAGTATATCTATTGTGTTCCCTCTTTTGCTCGTTTTCAGTCGCAATGCAAAATTCTGCAGGGATTACATTGATTAAAGTAAAGTTGTAAAATGAACATTATCGAATATATTACTAAAATATGTTTTTTTTTTCATTTTATTCTCTTTTGAGATTTATACTTCAGTCTCTTTAAATCTTTCGATGGGTAGTCCATAGAATGGTTTACTCGTACATTTCAGTTGATAGGAAATTAGATTTCCATATCAAATTTTGGAATTTTGCTTCAAAAATATTGCAGGAATTTTCATTTTTAATATAATATTGTGAAAACAATTCGCTGTATACATTCGAAAATATTAAAATATGATTAAAATAGAGCATTGATTGATGTGAATTTACGATAAAATTGCCTATACAGGTTTTAAATTTCTAATGAATTTTTGAAAATATTTTTTCTTTAAGCGGAAGTTTTTTCATTGAAGGCATTTACGGTAAATGCATTAGTTTCGAGTTGTTGAGAAAGATGCTCTTCAAGAAAAAAAAAAAGAGTCACCAAGAAGGTGCTATTATAAAATAGGACACAAACCATAATGCATACAGACAGTAGCGTAAATCAACTTAGATGTACCACCCCCTATCTGGAGGATTTGTAAGGGCACCCCCACCTCTTATTAAACTGTAAAACAGGGGTGCCCAAAGTCCAGACCTCCACGGACCCCCTCCTAAAAATTAGTAACAGTGCGGACTCCCACTCCCCAGCAGAAAACAAACTTGATTTGATATACTTAAATCTTTCCTCATTCTAATATGTTTTAACGGTTTTTTTTAGTATTTCTTTAAATATATTCATTGTTCTTTAAACATTTTTAGAGCTCTTGCTTAATTTTGATTATTTAACTACATTACTAAAGTTATGCAGCTAGGGAATGAAATTATGGAACCATGGAAGTAAAAGTCTATTCGAAACTTAATTTAAGGTTAAAAATGGGTTCAAATCAAGGCTCTGTGGGGGAGGGGCTTTCTGCACACTGCTTGCACGTGAACAAGAAATTTTTACTTTTTATAAATGTGCTTTCGTTTGACCAAAACTGTTGTACCTCGTCCTTCATTTTGAACTCTCTTTTACGTTTTAGCAGGATAACACCGTGGACCCCCACTTTGGAAAACTCTGCCATAGGTTCCCAAAGTTCAGACCTTCACGGACCCCTTCCTAAAAATTTCTCACTTTGCAGATCGACCCCCCTTCCCCGCACAGGTCAAAAAAACATCTTGATTTCATACTTTTACATTTTTTTCCTAATATGTTTTTACGTTTTTATTGCTTCTTTCTTCGAATTAATTTTTTATTGTTTTTTTTTTTTTAGAGCTCTTTGGCTAGTTTTCATAATTTATTTTGAGCTATGGAAGTAAAAATACATTCGAAACTCAATAAGGCGTCAAATTTGTGAAATATGTGTTAACATCAAGGGTTTTTGGGGGGCTTGCTGCACCTTGCTATAAACACCTTACGGTAAACAAGAAGTTTTTTACTCCGTGTAAAAATTGAAAAGTAAAGATCAAAATGTCATTATTCGTTATTCAATTCAAACTATTTTTTACGTTTCATTAGAACAGCATCGCACACCCACACATTAAGAAACTCAGGCGTAAGCGATTACGACGAAATGTAAGCTCTTTTTGTTTCTGATCCCTCTCCCGCACAAGAGAGACGATCACGAGCGAAGCTGGAATATTCACTTAACAAATACAATGAAAATGTTTTTGTATTTTAAATTTAATGACATCATAAATAAAACTGGTAGTTAAAAAATCTTTATTGGTTAAAATTGATAAAATGCATGATTTCTATTTTTTTTCTTCAAAATTGTCAATCTTTGTAAAATGCATATTAAAATAAATTTGCAATCTAAATCACTTTGTTTTCATTACAGACTCCTTCCGCATGAAGTCTCACTTCTTATATACTCCTAGCTTTCCTATATGAGGCCATGTTTGAAAGCACGAAAGACGGTAATACGTCAAATGTGCACTACCTCTGAAGTAGCTTTTAAATTAGATTAGTAATAAAATCTTGATATTAAAATCAGTGCAAAAATAAAATTTCAAAGAGTTCTTGTTGTTGTTTCATGAAAGATTAAAGTTAAGACATATTTCCAGCTTTGGGAAAAAAAAAACTTTATAAATTCTAACAATTATGTTAGTTTTTACATGTTTGGAGAATTTCTTTAGCCCTATTAAGAAAGCAAATTAAACATGCATTATTTCCAATATCCACGCAGATAGCGACGACATCCCTTGCTTTTTCTCCGTTTTTCGATTCACGTTCGCGCAATTAAATTTCATTCTGACAAAAAAAAAAGAGAGAAAAATCAAGAAATCAAGACATAGTAACACTAAAACAGGGCTGCAGAGTCGGGGGAAAAATGGTCGACTCCGATTCCGGGATTTTAAAACTTTCGACTCCGACTCCTGCTTTTTTTATTATTTATTTTTGTTTACCCAAATGTGAAGAGGGAAAAACTCTAAACAAAGGTTGAAATTTTGAGTCCATTTTTAAAAGTTTCATTTTTATGCATGGTCGTAGCTAGGACTCAATTTAGGGGGGGTAGTAAGCTGGAGTATCCCAGTTGGAGGTCATGGGAGGTCATTGTGACCTCTCAAAAAGTTCAATTTTCTCAAGAATTCTCGCAGTAATTTTACTACATTTACCTTAATTCTCGGAGGTCATTGTGACCTCCAAAAAGTCCATTTTCTCCCGAGCAAAAGACAAGTGCCGCTCTTGTCATGGACTCCGTACAAAACTAATCCTTTTCTTGTTAAATGGCCAGACTTTATTTTAACACATTGCATTTTTGCTGCAAATATTTTTCATTCACTTGCATAAGCCCAAACATAGCAATTCGTTTCACTAAGACCCGCCATTTTGAAGCCCTTTTTATTGATCCTAGATGCTTAGGATTTGGATATTGGACGCTGAAAATTTGTATCTGTTAGTTTCAAACCTATGTTTTCACCTCCATAAAATTTCATCCACATCGGAGGTGGTCAGAGTCGGAGTCGAAGTCGACATGTTTTTCCGCTACTCCGACTCCGACTCCTTTGGTCCAAAATCAGTCCGACTCCGACTCTGACTCCGACTCTGTAGCCCTGCTAAGTAACACGCTTGCTATTCTTGCAGCAAAAAAAAAGTTGTCATTGCAAAGGCTATAGAAATTTCATCAGTCTTTAAACTTCACGTGGGAGAATTTTTGCTAAATGTAATCACTTCTGATAGGTTTTGAAAGAAAAAACAAACGCACAAGTTTGAAGTCAGAGTCTTTTACGGGTTACCGCCTCCAAAACTGCTGCCTTGGTCGATCAAAAGCTTGTGCATTTTTCATTGACACTAATGGGTACAGATGAAAGAAAAAATAGTGCTTTACACACCTCTTACGACAGGGTGTTGCAAGTACTTTACTACGTATTAAGGCTACAGTGGACAGAATTTTTTTTTTTCAGTTATTGCTGAAAATGTCTAAAACTTTGTGTGCTTGTGTATTTACTACATCTAAAAACATTTTTTAGCTGAAAAATGCATATAAATTTTCATTTTCAACCATCTTTTAAAAACTATCTCATAAAACATTACATGTAATGCATAGATTTATGCAATCATGCCTGATGATTGGAAATTAAGTGGAAATTCAAAATTGGAAAAATAATTGCGACGCATGGAGCATTTTGAAATTTTGTTAAAAATTTTTAATTTAAATTTCAAAAACACTATTCATTGTTTTTGCATCAATTTCCTTTCTAGACTTTTAGGTGTAGTAAGTTAAAGGCATCCAAAGTTTTAGACACATTGATCAGTAATTGAAAACAAACATTTGTTGTGATTACCTAAGCCAACAATGGCTCGCTGTAGAATTTATATTTTAAAAATTATAAATAAAACTAGTAGATAAAAAAACTTATAAATTAAAGTTAACAAAGTTTACCGGTTTCTACTTTTCTTCAAATTTATCAAGCTTCGTAATTATGTAAATTAAAATAAACTTTGATATTACTTTGTTTTCATAACTGACTCCTCTTGACATGAGGCCTCTCTGCTTATATACCGCCATGCTTCTCCATGCAGTGCCATGTTGGAAAACACCGATGACTGTAATACGTCAAATTCTTCACTAAGTCTGATGTAGCTTTTAAATCAGATTATAAATAAAATGTTGATTATAAAATTAGTGCAAAAATAGCATTTCAAAGCGTTCTTGTTATTGTTTCGTGAGAGATTAAAGTTAAGACAAATTTCCAGCAATGGAAAAAAACAGTTTAAATATTTTACTGTTTTTTCCGCCATAGCGAACTCGTTATTAACTCATAGATGTAACTTTTTCAAGGAAAAAGCAAAAAACATGTAATCGTTTAGATAGTTGTAAAAGTAGGTATTCAAACTTAGTTTCACTCAGCTTTACAGCTGATATAAAAAATTTTGAAACAAGGTGTCAAATGCGAAACTCAATGTATGTGAAATGCATTAAAAAAAATCAATTTCATGCATGTGTGTTTTAACTAAGAAATGTATTCTCGGGTATATTTCACAGTTAAACTTACAGAGAGGCAATAGACACAAGGTTGGGTTCAAAGTGATCCTTGAAAGACTGTCCAGTAGCCACATGATTAACGGATCGTGGTGGCCCGATTAGTAAAGCGTCGAACTAGTACCCGGAGGGTTCTGGGGTCAATTCTAGCCGATCAAAGATCCACCGTCTTCATTAATGAGGGCTGTTACAAATGCTCGTGGTCACGAACTCCTTCAAGTGAAAAAATACCTTTGATGGTACTGGACCAGGTGTTTGCCTGGCTCCTGTTCTGGATCAAAAGAACAGGACCTTCTTCATGGCTCTATTAAACCGGTTAAACCACGTGTTGTCGCAGATACGGGTGACACTTGAGTGAAAAAGTCATATGATTAATGCGGAGAAATTTGCCGTTTACTCATGCAAATATGGTAAAGTTTACTTACAGTTAGCTGTATGGGTGACATCCAATGTCACTCACTCACTTAACACCAATCTTTAATACACCGTTAAATGAAAAATGGTCAAATAAGCTTTGTGCTAAAATATGAACAAAGGGAAAAACCAACGTAAGTAAAGCACAAATTACATTAACACACAACAAATAGTTAATAGGTATTTGCTGTATTTTCGTGATAATTTATGCTTCATTTACGTTGGTTTTTCCCTTTCTTCATCTAATGCACTGTGCTGTTTTGATACGAGTACCTAATTTTATACTTACCAATTTGACAGGTCTCCGAAGAAGCTGGCGAATTTTGAAATAAGCTTTTGGTGCAATAGATAAATCTTACCTCGTAAATTTTGAATCGCGATGTCCAACAGAAATGTAACAAGCAAACTTTCATTAACTTTCGATTCTTTAATTATCCGCAACAGATTAGAGTCATGTAGGGAAGTTTTCGATTTTTTAGTTATATTTTTATATGATAGAACAACATACATGAGCATCATTGGTGTAAAAATAGATTGCGCTAACGACAAGTTAGTCTTTCTTTTTTCTTTCTTTTTTTTTTAAATATTTTTTAAAGCTCAAGCCACGGTGACGTCATTTGGCTGGCGGGATTTTTTGTGGACAGCAATAGTCAATAAAACGAGAAGCTCTGTGTATTGGATCGAGCGGAAACAGTTTTTTTTCCCCCTTTCGGAATGAGGAAAATTTCGGAGGAACATAAACTTTCTCTCTTTTAAACCTCTAAATTGGACCAAAGCTCCAAAAAATTCCCTTCTGAACAGACCCGTCATTTAGGGGGGGGGGGCAGGACTTGGGAAATCAATGAATCTTGGAAAATCCCCTGACTTTGGGAAATCAATGTATTGGCATATAAGTGGGCGTGGTTTTTGCTACTTTTTGGTAAATTTTACATTGTGTATGCACCATTTGCCCCCCCCCCCTGGAAAAATTCGAAATGACGTCCCTGCTTCTGAAATTTTTTTTGAAATTCCCCATTACATTCACGACGTCAGATCTTCAAAGTGCACATCAGCATCAACCTATTTGAAATAGTGCTCAATCTTTAAGTTTCGATTAGATTAAAGTATTTAATTCAATAGTAAAAGTCTCTAGCTGTACTACTCAAATCCTTGACTATGTTCTGCCCAGAAGGAAGTATAAAAAATGAATCATGCGTGAAAAAATAAGTAAAAGGGAACTTTTCCCATTCCCTGCCCCGGTCGACACACGATCGGCCGCGCACTTTGTGTAAAAACCGCTCCGGCCGACGTAGGCTCGTCCACAGAATTTGGTTCCTAACTGGCCGCGACGATCCTGTATCGCCACAGCGAACCTAGCAGTTTTCGCTCTTGACGATCCTGTGTCGGCCGTTTTTCCAGGTGCAAACCCTGTTATCTCGCTTCTCTGCTGGGTTTTGGTGCTTTGAGGGGAGCGGTACCAAAGGTATTTTCTTTGGGTCAAATGGATGTAACTTATAAGATATTAAGAACCTGTGATCGTTATATAATTTATTTTATCGAGATATATCATCCTTTCACGTACTCTTAGATATACTAGAGTATAATGTCGTATGGTCATGTATGGAGTATAATGCTTTAAATAATCAGAAGAAAGTTTTTTTATGGAAGCTTTGTTTCCTCTGCTTTCTGCTATTTAAACTCTTGATGAACAAGTGAAAAAATATTCTCTTTGAGGGGCCAGTATTACAAGCTTGATTAAAAAATAAAGAAACTAAATCAGTGTCCCCCCCCCTACTTTTTTGACTGAACCTCACCTTCATTTAAAAGCATCTTTTGCCAAATTTGTCATAATTCTCCAAATTTATAAAGTATTTTTTCACAATATTTTTTGTATTATATTTTAATTTTGTAACTATTGTATTTTAATTTTGGAACATTAAATGTTCCAAAATGTAACAGTAGTAATGCTTGTTTTGAAATTAATTTCTGATTTTAACTATATTTTGTTATAAGAAAATCATGTGGAAGGGGTAGCGCATGGCAAATGACTTTCTGTCTGTTGCTTGAATGGAAACCTGTTCAGATGGTTGGTAAAAAGCTTTCTTGGGAGACCTCCCATAGTGTTTCTTTTGGGTATCTTCAAGCTATACGACTGAGATTAAGTGGACACGGCTTTGGGGGGGGGGGGGTTGTATTCAAGTAAATAGTCTTTAGGGAAACGAGGGATTTGTCGCAAGTTTTGATCTTTTGTAACTGCTTATCTTTAAAATAGCTCACACGATTGAGCTACTAAAATCCGTGCACTCAAAGTGCGATATAGACTCCTATAGAAGTTAAGATAAATGGACCAACACTTAAAGATATCTCTTTGTGTTATTGGTCGCTATGTTTACAATGCATCAAAAGTCGCCGATTTCTTCTACCCTTTTGGGAAGTCATTTACACAGCTAAGCTTTTTTTTATGATCTTGTACTAAAGCACGTCAAATGCTCTGTAAAATTGCATTAGTAAACCTCCCTTTAAGTACCCGAGTTACTTTGAATTGTCTCATTGTAAAATAACCACATGGAAGGGATTGGAGCGGCACTTTTGTTCAAATGCCACGGTCCGATTTGGTTCGGACAGCAAGCAGCAGTGAGAAGTGCTCTCGTGGGAATAGGGCGACACCCCTTTCCTCTCTCCTTTTCTTTAGGATGCACCTTTGTTATGAGCAGTTTAGCAGGGCTTCATTGACAGTGCTTTCTGTAAATGTCAAAATAGAGTTCAGTTTTTGTCCTTTGTGATACACCTAGTTATAAAAGAAAAATCTTATGTTCAAGGAACGGAATTTTGTTCCTTTCCCTGGAAGAAATAACTACATTTTAGATAAAATTAAACAACAAATGAATGTTCTTTCGTTTGTTAGGATTCCCTTTCTGCTAGTTGTTGCATGTAATTGCTTATAGGGATATTAAAAGGGAATATGTTTCACGTTATTTTGTGAAAGCGATGAGTACTAACACAGTTATGTTAGAATAATAAATAAATTAGTGGAATGGTAAATAAAAAAATAAGTAAATAAATAAAAATGAACAAAAATAAAATAATTGTAAAATGATTGATAAAATAAATAATGTAAAATATAAAATAAATTACAGGTACTGAATTGCGAGTTTTCCTTTCAAGTTCAAGTTCGACTGCGAAAACAACATTTTAAACCCCGTAGCAAAATGGGGAGAAAAGTGTTATCATACTGTGGCGAAATGGAACCGGTGAGTGATGCACGGTGCGGTCGCTTTGCGGCGGAAAACATTTTTCGCTTGGGTCAGTGAATGGGTTAAAATCCCTTTACGATACAGGAAAAGCCTCAAAGCAAAAGCAAGATTTGTTTTCTTTTTCTTTTGCACTCAAGGAAAAAAACGCAAGATATATTTGTAAATAACTTTTTTTTTAAAGATTTCTTTCACGCAAGCTCGCGGATAATTTTTAGTTTTTTTC
>JAXGGA010009368.1:0-51713 GCA_038373865.1 Uloborus plumipes
AGAAAATGAATCTATTACTTTGGTTTAAAAGAGGGCCAATTGAAGTTTGTGTTTTTCTGATAAATCATGATAGGGGGTAAGTCCCCCGCCTAGTATAGCTAGGCAGGGGACTGTGCCAGGTGACTGTGTTTTTGCTCTTTGTTGCGTAATATCTGCAAAACTAATGGAACATAATTAATTACGAGACTACCTATAAATTGAGGCACAAATCGTGGACATAATAACTAATATGTTTTATAATTAAATTAATTGACATTAATAAAATCACTTCCCAGAGGACTGTTTTTGCAACGACCCTGATGCATACTTTCATCACAAATGTGGCTCTCAAACTAAGCAAAGTAGCGTTTCAACACCGTTCTCGGCGATTTCGGCAAATTCACACTGATTACTTTAAACTTCATGCCAAAAAGAATTTGCAAAAGTTATAGATTTTACGTATTACAGCTTTGAATTTGTTGCAGAGGACTGTTTGAAAAAACTCCAGACAGAATTTACATCACAATTTTAAGTTTTAGAAATACGTAATTATACCTTATTTCATAAGAAAAATATAGCTTCATTATTCTATTTTTAGATATTAATTGCCAAATTTATGTAGTGTTAATAGGTTTTTTGAAATACTATCTTTAACAGTTAGACTATAGGATTGGGACAGCCAGGGGACTGTGTTTTTGTCGCTTAGATAATTTCTAGAAAAAAAAATTAAATTGTTATCACTCCAAATTAAATTGGTCCACAAAGTATTAATGCTTTACTTGTATTAAGAGCCATAATTACTTTATTACACTTTATTATTTTTAAAATACTCAGTCCGGACAGCCAATTATCAGTTTACAGAGAATTACCCATATGTATACTATACTACTAATACACTGCTCGACATTGAAAATGCAACACCAAGAAGGAGTGGTCAGAAATTCATGCAAATTTTACCGTAGACGCACGTCACTAAGTTATGCAAATGATATGAAATGCGCAGCTCTCCGACGCACGTGAAGTAAGATATATGAGAATGAAGTTGAAAAGTGGGCTATGTTTATGTTGGTTCTTCTGCCAGACTAATTATCGGAGAAATTTGGTTTTTGTCTCGAAGGATACGTGTGATAGGAGGAAATGCCACGCCGTCCTCAACGAAGACACTTCCAGCATATAGACGACTTTACAAGGGGTATGGTGATCGGACTGAGAAGGGGAGGTTGGTTCATACGTCAAATTGCAGCTGATACCCACATGGATGCAAGCACTGTGCATCGGCTGTGTCGGAGATGGTTGGAAAGAGGAAATGTAGCCACATTGAGGAATGCAGGTTCAGCCAGAGTGACGTCAGACCGCTTGGATCGACGGATTCACTGACAAGCTGTGGCGGACCCGCAAGTCACTTGTACGTCGATTCTGCAGCACGTGCAAGGTACCCTGGATGTTCCTGTGTCGACCAGAACAGTTTCCCGTCGACTGGTTGCATGTGGCCTGCAATCACGGCGCCCGCTAAGAAGACTGCCATTGACCTCACAGCACAGACTCCAACGTTTGGAATGGTGCCGGACCAGAGCGACGTGGATGGCAGAATGGCAAACCGTAGTGTTCTCAGAAGAATCCCGCTTCTGTTTGTCCAGCGATAGTCATCGCATACGTGTGTGGCGTCGACGTGGAGAAAGATCGAATCCGGCAGTAACTGTGGAACGCCCCACAGCGCGACAACGTGGCATAATGGTTTGGGGCGCTTTTGCATACAATTCCGTATCACCTCTCGTTTGTATTCGGGGCACTATGACGGCCCAACGATATGTAGATAATTTACTGCGGCCGGTGGCAATCCCCTACCTCCAGGGTCTGCCAAATGCAATTTTTCAACAGGATAACGCCCGGCCTCACAGTGCTCGAATCAGCCAACATGCTCTACGAGGTGTACAGATGCTTTCCTGGCCACCATACTCTCCTGACTTGTCACCAATCGAACATGTGTGGGACGTGATTGGACGCCGTTTGCAGAACCTATCACTGCCTCGTTCAGAGGACGAACTGTGGCAAATGGTTGAAAGGGAATGGAGTGCCATCCCTCAGGACACCATCCGCAGGCTTATTGACTCCATGCCTAGACGTGTTTCTTCGTGTATCGCTGTCCGCAGTGGTCCTACTTCTTACTGAGCCGACGCCGTCCTCGCTCTAAATTTTGCTTATTTATTTTGAAATAAATATCACTTATTGTTCCATGCTGTCTCTGTCTTCTTACCAAATTTCATCAATTTCTGACCACTCCTTCTTGGTGTTGCATTTTCAATGTCGAGCAGTGTATATACTACATCTCTGTAGCTACTTATTACTGAATGCCTTTATTGAACACCTAAAGGAAAAATTAAATGTTACAGAAAATGTATGGCAAGATCTGCAAGAAGTGAAGAATTTAATAAGAAAAATCAACCCAACTTGTTAACCCTCGTGGGTTCCTTGGGGTCATATGTGACCCCAAAGCAATTTCTGTTTAATATGTTTTGTTAATCAACCATTTGTTTTTAATGGCATTTTGTGGCTTTTATTCTTCTAGTTTTCTATTCAAAATAATGCTATTATTGTGTTTTATTTTTCCCGAATTGCATTTTTTGCACACAAGACCCTTGGGGTCACTTACCCAGAAGGCCAAAAAAAGAGGACGTTGCAATTTTTGTCCAAGAGAACTGGACAGAAAATGCATTGAAAAATGTCATAAGTGTTTGAAATTCACTTGTAAAAATCATGTTTTTTCAGGTCTGTAACAGATGTAAATAAATCTACAGTTATTGTAAGTTTTGCTCTAAAATTATAATGTTAATTCATAAACTATATTTTACTTTAATTGTATCTTTTTATTTTTTGTTTTTTTAGCATTAAAAAGTGTGTGAACTTAAATAATGCATGTAACATTCAATAATTATAATGAATTAATTAAAGGAAGCATTGGGGTCGTTTATGACCCCAAGGGTCTTGAGTGTAACTGAAATGGGAGGGACCCACGAGGGTTAAGTGACATGTATGTACGAAAAATAGAGTATGATAACGCATCAGGGTCGAATATGTCATAAAAGACCGCTAAAAATGTCTATCCAGTAGCACCAAATTGCGCAATTCCTTATAAAGGAAAATATTCAAAATAATGGGTGACGCCTCTTAAAAAGCAAATTCCCAATTTTCTATTGGACCTTAGCGTTTCATATGAAGTTTTGGAATTGCTAAAACTTTAAACTTTCGTCTATAATACTTCCTGAAGTACGACGAATCACTGTAATGGTCGTTGTCGAAATTAATATACTTCTTAATGTTATTTGAAACACGCATCTTATACAATTGAAGCGCTTCGGAGATGAAGAGGTTATGCGACAAAACCGAAATTGCGAGTAATTAAAGTTCTAAGTTGTATTGTTGCAGATTTTTCGCTTTCTGGTTTGGTCGTTAAAGTGAACGTATAAAGTTGGTCAAATGACATCAACTTTTTGGTATACCAAATTTTATTTGCTTATCTGTATCCATTGCTTACCATTGTCCTGAGTGTATTTCCAAACAATGTTACATAGCCCCTTCATCCTCTAAACCCTTCAATTGTAAAAGTATAAAAATGCTGAAAGAAAAAAAATCACTCATTCTAGAATTTTATTGTTTTTTTTTTTTTTTTTTTTATTAACTTAGCTAAGAGCAGTTTATTAGTCACCAATATTTTCTCAGTTAAACAACGAGGTGAAACATTTCTATGTAAAAATAAATGAATGAACATTATGTGCCCCAATTTGATCCCGTATCGATCCATTTTACGCTAAGAAATATCTTTTCTTTTCGATTACAAGATAAAAAAGTTTCCCTTTCACCACTCCATTCATTAAGTCATTCTGTACTCCACTACCGACTACAGCTTAATCACATTTCTGTCAAACATGCAACAGAAATCAAACGAAGCACACGAAACTCGTCTTCAATCGTATTTCTCCAATTCCAGAACAATCCACGTCGCGAGAACTACACGAACCACGAAATTGGTTTTTACCATGGAAACGAGACACTTCAAGAAAATGCTCAGAAAGAATGAAGTTACAACAGAATGAAATTGCAGGGCTATGTGACCAGAACCTTGATAGCATCAACATGGAATATCTTAGCCCACAGGTAAGAGTTTCAAGTTGAACTAAGCTATTTCCTTTTAAAACATTTTAATAGCAGTAGAAATTAAATAACAGAGCAAAGTGCAATCCCGTTACAACGAACACCAATACAACGAAATACATTTCCAGTCCAATTTAAATTCGAACACATTGCTGAGTTCCATTACAACGAGCAAAATTTGCAGACCCTTGAAGTTCATTTTAATGGGATTTCACTGTAAGGAAAGTAGGGAGACTTGATCCATGGGGATTTTCTCCGTGAAAATCATATTTGAAGAAACTTTTAGTCATATTATTGGTTAACCAATCACACCCTCGATTTCTACAAGATCCCGTTATCAATGCTGGACAACGAAACGATGGGACCAACTGGTAGGTACACCCTTTCAAACAAAAAAAAGAATTTTTGAAATCGGTCCATGCATCTTCGAGTAATTTTATAACACACAAAAAAAATTTCTTCGATGAATTGTATTCCCTCCTTCCTTGTTGAAATCGTTAAAAATTGAAACTGTCATGGGACTGTGTTTTTAGCACGTGGATAATTTCTAGAAAAAAAAATAAATAAGGTGTTATCGCCCCAAATACAATTGGGCTACAAAGTATTAATACTTTACTTAAATTTAGAAAGATTATTGCTTTATTGCACTTTATTATTTTTAAAATACTCGGTCCGGACAGCCAATTACGAGTTTATGGAGAAACTCCCTTATATTTTATTGCGCTCTAACACAAAAAAATTTAAAAATGAAAAACCAAAAATTGGGTCAAATCTCCCTAGTTTTCCCCATATCAAATTTGAGGTTCACAGTACAGAACTCGCGTAAAAAGGGGATAACCTGAGAATTCGCGCACACGACAATTTGTCTAAATCCATCCATTTCCCTGAAAATAAGTTTAAAATGTTTTTTAGTAGAAAATAATTCATTTACTATTTATTCTGAACAACACATGTTATACAAAATAACAATACTCTGATGAAACAAAAAAAAAGGGAGGGGGGCAGGGATCTTGTTAAGAATTTTGCCGACGGCAAGACTTCTAGAGGTTTAACCTTTTATGTCCCAAATTAATTTAACAATGAATTTTTATTGATTTTTTGTTGAAACTACATCCAACAGCACATATGAGTCATTTTCAAAATTTGCTTACATTTGCTGTCCGGAGGTTAAAAAGACGATTTTGAAGCATAATTTATATTTTAAATTCAACGCGAACAATTATTTTCTGTAAGAAATACTCCCCAAAAAATTCTATCACTCAAAAAAATACTGAAATTTATTTATTTATTTTTATATAAGTCTTTAAAAATGAGAATCAAGGCAAAAACGCTTGTCCATTTCCCATTTTCATAAGTTCAACTACTTTTTTTAGATACTTAATTGTATAAAAAAGTATATACGACAAATTATTTTTACATATTGACTATTAGTGTATGATGTTCTTGCGAAATATTGACAATAGTATTTTTTTTAATTAAGAAATGTATGAATATATTTTGTCCGGAAGTTCTTGTCAAGTCCGTTACCCTAAGATTATTTTAGCTAAAAAAGGTATTTATTGCTGTCAAAAGATGGTAACACGTATTCAGTTAACTTAACAAACTAGTAACGTAACTATTTCGTACCATTTAGTTTTTTTCAGTCGAGAAGTTTTACTGTGGCGTTTCGCACAAAATTTCTTGAAGGTGCGTATTTTTATTCTTTGTCAAGTCCGTTACCAAAGATTTTAGTATTAATTTTTGCTTTTTCTAAACTTTTACCCATAAATATTGTTTATTATACTACTCTAAGAAAATGCACGTTGTTGTTCAATTTTTAAGTTCGACATCCTAGCCATAATTTGATATTTTTTGTTGAAATGTCAAGTTCGTTACTGGTCAAGTCCGTTACCATTAGTGATTGCAATACCGGGATATGCGTATATCAAATACTGATATTCTGAGTTGTTTTGCAATTTCGAAATATCGATATTGGTAACGTAAAATACCGGAATTTTCATTATTAGCTGAGAATTATAAATAGTTTTTAGTTAAAAGCGTTTTCAATTTAACGTAGTAGATAAATACTGTAATTTAATTGTGCATTACTTCTCTGATGCGACAGTACCGAAATCAATTTATTAATGTAAAAATTTGGCTTCGAAATTACGAATTAATAGAACATTAATAAATAAAGGTAGCGGAAAAATTGAAAAAGATTATCTTCATCATTAGACCGTGTGATGAATCGCATTTTCGTGCATTTATGTGCAACATTTTCCCCTCCATTTCCCGTTTTTGTTAATAATGTATTGTACACTTTTTTATAATGTTAAAATAAATAACTTTCTTAATAGTGAAGTAGCTATGTGTGCTGCTTGCCTATGAAAAACTGCTTGAGGACTAAGTTTCAGATTTAGAGCAAGTGTTTTATTTTTTTCATATATTCCAAAAATGATTTTTCTGTATCTTAATAGTTAGAAAGTATTATTATAGCGAATGAATACATATGTATGAATATGTAATGCTTTAAAATATCATTAAAATCATAGTAACAGACTTGAAGTTTATTTATGGTTTAAGGTCAAATCCGTCACCAAATTTCAAGTCCATTACCATACAGTTTTTTATCAATCCTTTAACAACTACAAACATCGTTTTAAGCTTCAGGGACGCTAGTAATTTCAAATTAAGTTGGTTCTAGGCGCTATAATATAGTTTAAAAGTAAGATTTCATATTGATTTTGTATGGTAATGGACGACAATTTCCTTGCAATGTAAAGTTTTACAACATCATTTGAATACTTAATTATGCATCAAAGTGTACAACCAATTACTTTTCACGCACCTAAAATAAGTGACTAAACATCTGTTCGTGTTTCTGAAAGAAAATAACAAGTTAAAAAAATACTTAAAAATTCTGAAATGTAAGCATATGGTGAAAATGACCCGTATACCGAGTATAAAAATTTTGAAAATCAGTAGAGTTTGAGGTCCCCTGCGAAGACTTTTTCCGATTGCAGGTACCATCTGTCGGCCTCTCAGCTAAGTACAAGCAGTGGTACTTAAAAGCTTCAGTGTGATTCCAGCATTTTAGGATTCATAATACTAAATTAATACTAGCGGGATTTCTTAGTCCCATAGGGCATAACGGGTAAAACACAAAACTATTTCCAGGTGTACCTTTTACCCTGTGAATGCACTCTTCACATTTCATGTTGCATATGGGCCATTTTCACCATATGCTTACATTTCAGAATTTTTTTAACTTGCCATTTTCTTTTAGAGTCACTAACAGAGGCTTTGTCACATATTTTAGGTGTGTGAAAAAGTAATTGGTTGTACACTTTGATGCATAATTTAGTATTCAAATGCTGTTGTAAAACTTTAAGTTGCAAGGAAAATTGTCGTCCGTTACAATACAAAATCAATATGATATCTCACTTTTAAACTATATGAGTGATTCTACGGTCAATTCGTTTTTTGTGTCCCCAAAGAAAAGATGATCTTATTAATTTCACACTCATTATATCACCAGTAGCCGCTATTTTTATGATTGTAGTGGTAAGGGCCAGACGAAATTTCAATTCTTGGGGGGTTTATCGATATCAGGGGAAACTGCGTTGCCAGGGGAGTGACACTATTGGCAGAATTCTGGTTTGATTTACTGCTATTTCACTTATTTTTCGGTGTAAAATCATAGTAAGGACTCATTTCTATAAGACCTGTATTCAAAAAATTTTTTCGCGTTGTAATGAAATAAAAAAATCAATCTTGAAAACACGACATGTTGCATACAAGTCTTACCTCAGATTCCAAATAAAAATACTTCCTGCATTATTTATGTTCATTCAAATTGCTTTCACATGGGCAATTAAGATTAAAAATGAAATTAATTATGCTTATGACACAGTTTTAATGTATATTTGCCCTTTTTTGGAGCAAAACTACCAGGGGAGTGACTCCAGAGAAGTGATAAAATCACACATTACCTATAAAAGCAACATCACGCGTTCTTCTTACCAGAACTTCACATAAACCGTGATGTCTGCACATAATAAGCATTGCGTTATACATACGCACACTTATGACGCGATGAAATATAAAAAGTTATATTTATCAGGGGAAATACTACAGCGACTGGCGCAGTACGCTTTTAGGCACTTTCAACTAGAACCGATGCAATAATATTCAATTTTTTTTTTAAACTCTTAGTTTGCTTTTAACTTTACTCAGTATTACACTGGTTATTAGCATTCAACATAATCCTAATGCATTTTTTTTGCGAAATTTCAGTCTTTGAAGTTCGCCAGGTGAGGGTGACACTGTTGATATGGCCCGTTGAAAAGTGTATTTTTTTTAAATAATAATAAATATTTTTTCAATGTTTAATGATGAAATATGTTTCTCTGTTAATGTAAGTGTATGATTATGGCAAAAAACATTATGCCAAGTTAGCAAAAATTGAACGTCGAACATGTTTGTATAAAAACTAGTATTTGGACAGGCCAGGGGAGTATACATTTATGACTATTTTCAGCTATAAATGCTAAAATAAAATAATTGTAGTGAATTAATTGGGTGGTCCATATGAAAGATAATAGTCTGTAATGCTTAAGCATACAAAAACATTAATAAAATCAGTTTTACATGAAGTTTTTCCATTGGCCGTCTGAATTCAAATAGCGTAGAATCACCCATATCATAGTGCCTAGAACTAACTTCATTTCAAATTATTTGCGTCCCTGAAGCTTAAAACGATGTTTGTGGTAATTAAAATATTGATCAAAAACTGTATGGTAACGGACTTGACATTTGGTAACGGATTTGACCAGTAACGGACTTCACATTTCAACCAAAATGTCAAATTATGGCTAGGTTGTCGAATTTAAAAATTAAACAACAATATGCATTTTCTTAGAGTTGTATAATAAACAATATTTCGGGGTAAAAGTTAAGAAAAAGTAATAAATAATACTGAAATCTTTGGTAACAGACTTGACAAAGAATAAAAATACGCACCTTCAAGAAATTGAATACGGGTTACAATCTTTTGATTGCAATAAATACCTTTTTTAGCTAAAATAACCTTAGGGTAACGGACTTGACAAGAACTGCCCGGACAAAATATACCGTAAAATGGGGTGTATAGGAACAGCGGGGTCAATCGGAACAAAACTTCCCAACCGTACAAAGAAATTCTTCATAAATATACTATTGGGTATTTTTCGCCATGAAATTTTTTTTTAGAAAGGTAAGATCATAGGAAGTAGGAAAAAAATACTTTTGTCAATCTGGCAACGCTACTGGCTTCTAAAGAGGGCTGCACGTTGAATGCTAGAAAACATCACATTTTCATAGACTGCAAAACTTCATATGCAAGAACAAACCTTCTCATATTTAAAAACTATGAGTGGTATGTTTCAATTATACATGTATCTGAACAACAGAATACCACATTAGAATTTACATTTTTTATACATTGTGTCATAAAAGTGAAGAAGTCTGAAACATGCCATGGGAAAAAAATTTGCGGGGTGAATCGGAACACTTAGTTCTGTTGTTCCAATTCAAACTTATTTGAAGGAAATTGTTTGAAAAATCAAGATTCTAACCCCAATTCTTCTAATCAAGACAGGGACAAGGATTTATTACTGTTTATCCCTTCTCGTGAGCAACTAGATCTCAGAATGACAAAAGTTACAGATTTCAAAAGATTTTTTCTCCAGGAGACTTTTTTTTACTTAAAATAAAAGGGAGAAAGTCACATAGACTTTATGTAGTAAAGGCAAGCACACAGACAGTGATGAATAAGCGAAAAAATCTTTCAGGACAATCCCCGAAACCCAGAAATTTCAAAAAACTAAAGAAAAGGCAGAGTTCATCCCAGGAGATGTTATGAAAAAACTTAAGCCAAGTCACAATTGCTAGTTTTAAGGACAAGTACATATTTGTGGACGACATGAGTGACTTCCATTCATGTTAAATCTTTGCATTTCAATTCAAAAGCTTTTTTTAAAATTACTTTTCATTTTTCATAAGTTCAAAATTATTTTGAATTTTCACAAATTATAAACGTTTACTGGTACTGAAATTATACATTTATTTGGCAGTAATTATCTGTTCTTATTCTCCCCCATCAATATTACTCATGTTTGTGAGACCTATTACAGATTAAATTGAAAAAAATAAAAATTTTAACAAGTGTTCCGATTGACCCCTATCAGCGGGGTGATTCGGAACACCCATAATTTGCTATATATTTTAATAATAATTGCTCAAAATCTTTTGTCTTTGCTTGGAATATCAAAAGTAAAGCAAGACCGAAGTTTTTACCCAAAAAATCAAATTAAAAAAAAATCTTTTAACTGCTTTTTTTACAATCAAAGCTGAAAAGTGTTCCGATTAACCCCATTTTACGGTATTCATACATTTCTTAATGAAAAAAAAATAATCTTGTCAATATTTATTGTGAATATCATATACTAATAGTCAAGATATAAAAATAATTTGTTGAATAACACTTTTTTATACAATTAAGTATATAAAAAAAATATTTGAACTTGCGAAAATTGGAAATGGACAAGCGTTTTTGCCTTGATTCTCATTTATAAAGACGAATATAAAAATAAATGAATAAATTTTAATAATTTTTTGAGTGATAGAATTTTTTGGAGGTATTTCTTGCAGGAAATAATTATTCGCATTGAATTTAAAATATAAGTTATGCTTCAAAATCGTCTCTTTAACCTCCGGACAGCAAATGTAAGCAAATTTTGAAAATGACCCATATAAACCTTTATGGATAATTTTCATCTATTGTACCACTGAGAAGAAAACATCAAGTACATAACGAACACAGGAAAAAAAAATTCCCCCACCACCAACACAATAAGCAAAAAAATAAACTTTGCTTTCAATAACCTCCCAATAATTTTAAGAGTAAAGTTCAAGGTTATTAATTCGATTAGTTATGTTTTACACCTATATATTGAGGCATTTAGAACTTTTTTAGTCAAGATATTTTTTAAACTGGCCGGGGTGAAATGGGCCTGGGATTTGTCAAACCTTAAATATGACTACAGTGTATGAATCCTGGCTTGTGATTCATTTCAATATGAGATGAGATTCTCCGGTAAAAAAAAAACGTTGAAAGTCACCGATTTAAAACAAAGAATCGTACTATGAATTACAGACCGATTAATATAAGAGGGGAGAAAATCGCAGCACAAAAGAGAGTTTTAAAAAAAAACGGCTTTTTTCCCCTCCTTTTCTTTCCCCAGTACTCGCCACATGGGAAGCGGATATTTTCAGATCGATTACCACCTCTCCACATTTTACATGCTCTCTTTGCCCCCACTTAGAATGCTTCCACCTTGACACTGGATTCCGTAATGGAAAAAAGAAATGCTAGAAGAGTTTTTCCATTACTGCTGGCAATTTTAAATTATTAAATTGTTAGCAATAGTAAAAAATAAGGACTTAAAAGTAATTTTTAGAACCTTGCATCAAAAATACTTTTAAGAACCTTTTTTTTAACCAAAACAAAAAATAAGAACTTTTAAGGACTGTGGAAACCCTCCTTAATGATCTTTAACAGTATTTTTTTTATGAATTCATATTAGTTGATATAATCTGATGAGGCTTTCCATAAGCAACTTGTTCGTTCTGCATTCATAGTAACAGTGGCGCACCCAGGGTTGTTTCTTGGGAAGAGCTAGAAGCTTTGTCAATGAGGTTTTAAAAGGACCCCTTTCTCTTCCACCCCACAGCGAAAAAAAAAATTACAAGTCCCCGAAACACAATTCTCGGGAGTTTTAAGTTAGATAAGAGACTAGACTAATGTGCGAAAACGTCTTGAAATTTGCAATATGTTACCGCGCATAAGCAAGGGCTAAGGCAGTATTGAAGCAACTACACCCAAAGCTAGATCATGACATCCTGAGCCTGAGATTGCAGTTTCATCCTTATTGTGGACTCCTCAGTCAGAAATAGCCAAATTCCTAACTGAGGATTAATACTTAGTAGCCCAATTGTATTTGGAGCGATAACAATTTAATTTTTTTTTTTCTAGAAATCCAAAAACAGTCTCCTGGCTGTCCCAATCCTATAGTCTAACACTTAAAGGCAGTACTTCAAAAAACCTATTAACACTACATAAATTTGGCAATCAATATCCAAAATAGAACAATGCAACTATATCTTTTTTATGAAATAAGGTCTAATTACGTATTTCTAAAACTTATACCGTATCTTTCGCCGTATAAGACGCACTTTTTCTCCCCAAAATCGGGGGGGGGAGGGGAGGTGAGTGCCTGCGTCTTATACGGCAAATACAAAAGCCCACCATGGCACCAAGCTGGAAGTAATAAAATTTGCTAAGGAACATGGAAACAGAGATATGTCCTTCCTCATTTCTGATAGCAGCGAAGAAGAGGAACTCTTGGGGGTTCGAACAAAAACGTGACAGCCTTATTTTTGTTACTTTCACTGTTTGCTGACTGTTTATGAGAGTAAAGATAGCTCTTAGTATGTTACATGGTTGACATAAAATTTTTCTTAAACTGCTGTTAACTTTATACAGTTGATATAAAATATTTTACTACAGAATTTGGTTCATACTTTTTTTCTCTAGATTTGCCTACTTTAAAATTGGGTGCGTCTTATACGGCGAAAAATACGGTAATTGTCATTTAGGTTCTGTTCGGAGTTTTTTCGAACAGTCCCCTGCCACAAATTCAAAGCTGCTATAGAAAAAATCTGTTAATCGTGCAAATGTTTTTCGTCATAAAGTTTAAAGTAATCAGTGTGAAATTGCTAAAATCGCCGAGAACGGTGTTTAAACGATACTTTGCTTAGTTTGAGAGCCATGGGCGCCCATATGCGAAATTTTAAGGGGGGGCTCAGATTTTCCTCAGAGTTTACAGTTAAAAGTTATATATGTGTGTGTTTCTTTGACTCACGAAGAATATGAAAGTACTAGACTCGTTTAGATTTTGACCGCTTACAGATAATGCATGTAACGTGCATCTGAAGGCCGTATCCAGAAAAAAATTTCGGGGAGGGTCCATTTCACACATTGACCAAAAACACATTTTTGTGTGTTATGAATATTTTACCTTGCTGATCCCCCCCCCCCCCTGCTGTTTCTCGTGTGTGTTTTAATTTTATTTTTGTTGTTAATGGTTTTGACTGACCTTTAATAGGGTTGGGGTATCAAAAGAGAGATGCAATGGACTCTTTTAAGTGAGGTAGAACATTCGTAATTTCGGGGGCTCAGGGAGATTCTTCCTCGGGGAAATTTTTGAAAAATAGTTTTCAAATTCTGCATTTTGAGGCCTTGTATGGGGCTGTTGGGACTTCAAAACTATGTTGGAAAACAGGTAAACAAAACATTTATAAATGTTCTGCGCATTCATTTGCAAATTAAGATCAATCAAAATATTTTTTTTTTCGTAGTTTAACAAACGATTGACATTAAGAGCCATTACTTTGAAAATCAGACAAAAAACGGAAGTTTTGGCAGTGACAATTTTTGATTCTCCTCATTTTTTTAAATGTGAAAATAGGTCAATAGAAATGGACATTCTGAAGGTTTTAGTCCACCCAAAAAAAATTTGCTCTCTCAGTAAAAATCCCAAAGTCTGATGTTTTGCAGCTTTTTTTGGTAAAACGATTGAAAGACGCATTTCAGTGCGCTGTAGTTTCTTACAGAAACGTCACCTCAAATTTATGTTTACATTTATTGATTGTACAGTGTCTGGTTATCATAGTTATTTGGGTTGGGGGTTGTTGCTTTCTTTAGTTAGGCGGCCGCAAAGTATGATTTTTAGTTCACTTCCGCTCAACTTTAAACTGCGTTATTTTCCCCAAGAAGCAAATCCCCGAAATTTTTTTAACATATACTGAAACATCCTATGGAAGTACAATTGCTCAGTGCACATGGTCCATTTCCTTCATATCTGCACAGATTCAAAATAATAAGCTCACCATTATGTGTTTGCAGCCAACTTGGAACTCCTGAACATTACGTATTCAATTGTCCATTAACTAGCTCTTTCCACTGCATATATAATTCCAACCTTACTGTATCCAAAAATATAGCTCATATTCTTCATCATCCAGCTACTCGCAAGAATCTTCATAAAATAATGTTTTTACTCAGCACTCAAATAGAAGACTTCAAATATCCTGCCTAAAAACTTCAAATGTTATGTGGATGGTGTTATGCAAAAAGGAGTTAACCCACAAAACATAAAAAAATGAGTTATCCAACTGTGATGGTAAAATATGTTGCTTTCTACATTAAGCAAAAATATTTAAGCCCTATCAGCATTTCATGGTAACATATCATTGGTATATTGATATAGAGCTCCATGCGTTTTGCCAGAGTTTGTTGACTTTAAAGCCCATTATCTCAAAATCAGGTTTTTGTGGGTTAACTCCTTTTTGCATAACACCATCCATATTATTGTCTTTTTCTGTATATATCAAAATTGTTTTTCCTTTTATTATTATTTTTTCCATGTAATTTGTTTTGTTCATTCCTCCCAGCCACCACATCCGGTTAAACCCTCATCACCGTGGCTCTACATTCTCGGCGAGAGCTGGTCGAGAGCAGCCAGGAGATTTATTACCCGAGAGAAGGGGAAATAAGGGGTGCAACGAGAGGGCTATCTACATTCTCGGACAAGCGAATGGTCAGTAAAAAAAACAAATTGCCCACCATTTTGGTCCACTCTGGATTACATTATTACGGTACTGACTGTATTTTAAAATCAGGATTAATTCTCAAAACGGAAATCAAGTGTTTAAACTTAGACGATAAAAAAAAGAAAAGAAAACTTCAGACAAAAAATTTTATTCTGTTAGGACTGTATATGATAAAAATCAAGATACAGTTGAAAAGAAAATGATAAAACAAAAGTAAATACATAAAAATAATAATACATAAATAATAACAATAAATGTTGCAAACGCAAAATGAAATAAAACATTGCGTACACAAAGTGGCGTACCCCACAGACCCCTCGGCGCGGGGGGGGGGGTGCAAGATGTCTGAGGGCGCACGATAAAATAGCACTATGAGTCACACTAAAAATATATTTTTTAGAGTTATATATAATTTTCTTGTAGGGGGGAGGGGCGCACTTACAAATCTTGCAGGTGGGCGCACCTAAGTCTATGTACGCTACACCACACATGCCTTTTGGAGGCTACAAGGAACTTATTTTTAATGCAGAAAAAAAATGTGTGTACTGTGTTTCTGAAAACAAAATTCATCTGAGAAAAAGTTGCCTAAATTATCTTTCTGTATTTATTTACTTTCCGTATTGTAGTGCAAAAGTAATTTTTTGTTTGTTCTATAATTCTTCAAAATTGATGTGAGATATTTTCTAGATCGCACTTATTATTCGTTTACTTTTGACTTTTTTTCAATCAAATAGTTTTTGAATGTCAAATATCATCAAAATTAAAGACAGTTAGTGCCAACTAAAAGTGCAAACGATAAGTTATCAGGTATATAGAGTTTTACTTCCCCCTCTTTTTTTTTTCTTCTTCAGAACATACATATTCTATAAAGAATATTTATGTTTTTATTTTATTTATTTATTTATTTAAAATGAGCATTCTCATTTTTGAGTAATGTGCTATAAAATGTCTTAAGGGTGGATCTTGCATTATAATTATAACCTGAAATTTCGCTAAAAAAGTGTCAACACTCTTGTATTAAATTTATAAAATTTTAACTACTTGAACGCATCTTTAAGAACCTTTATTGACCTATTTTACAGCCGAAATCTTTTTTTTTTTTTTGCGGTAAAAAGCTCTAAATAATTTGAAATCCTTTTACATATTTGAAGTAATATTTATTTTGTATTTTTAGCCTTTAGATTATTAATAATTTTCACAAAAATATAAAATAGCAATAGATACATGAAGTATTGCATTTCGTTTTCGAAACAAAATGACTTGCACTATTTTTAGCATAAATAATTTAAAGGGAGGGGGGGCAGTCATTGCTTTTGATTGCATTTCTACATTAAATATGACTATCATTTACAATCAACAATCAAATCATGATATCGATTCTGAACAAGGGGTGAAACAAAATGGTTGACGCGCCGGTCCCTCTTTGGCCGCGAGCGGAGCAACCTACGCGGGGGGTCTCCTTTGCCTCGTGCCCAAGAGACCGACAACGACCGGCGAGAGGAGGCTTGGCGAGAGCGAGACGAGGGACCCCTGTATATTCTTGCTCTCGGTATGTCACGTGGTCTCTCGCGAGGCGCTCGCTAGAATCTACGGTGGTGACTGGCGGGGTTTAAATAAAAAATAAAAATAACATATACTGAAAATTTATACTATGAAAAGAATATGTGGAACCAAAATTGTTTAATACTTCATTGCTTTGATTAGAAAAAGACTGATATTTTTACAAATTTTCAAAATGTATTTTTGATCGCATTTAACTCAAAACAGCAACTCTAGAAGAAAATAGCTTTTATGGATTATAAAACCTACAAATGTGCCGAATTGCGTAAAAAAGAAAGAAGCGTGGGATATCTTCATAGTATAAATTTTCAGTATATGTTTAAAAAATTTCGGGGGGGGGGTGATTTTTGGGGGAAGTGGACTAAAAACTATATTTTGCGTCAGCTGAAGTAAAGAAAACAACAACCGCAACTCAAATAACTATGGGTTCCTCATAACCAGACACTATACAATCAATAAATGTGAACATAAATTTGAAGTGGTGTTTCTGTAAAAACTACAGCGCACTGAAATGCGCCTTTCAATCGTTTTTCCAAAAAAGAGCTGCGAAACATCAAACATTGGGAATTTTAACTGAACGAACAAAAAATATTTTTTTTTTTGGGGGGGGGGGGCTAAAAACTTCAGAATGTTCACTTCTCATGACCTACTTTCACGTACAAAAATATGAGGAAGATCAAAAAATGCCACTGCCACACCTTTTCTTAATTTCAAAATAATGGTTCTTAATCGACAGAGAGAAAGAACGAGGGAAGAGAAAAGATAAACATTCATCACTTGCTTATATTGATTTTCAGTATAGTTACATAGTAGTTTTTGATCAGTTTCCGAACTCACCGATAGAAACAGCACTTAATAGTATAAAATGACCAATAGTATAAAACACATAAAATCCTTTAAAAGAGACTTTTTACAGACAGACAATGTAGATATTTAAAAAATGATTAACGAAAGAGTAATATTGCAGCCATTCAGTTAATTCATAGTTTATTTATTTGATAAGATACAATCGAAGCACTTTTTAAGGAATTTCAAAAAGGTATTTAATGAATTTCAAAGACTTTAGAACATGCCTGCCTCCTCCCCCCCCCCCGAAACCCCAAATGCTTCGTAATGTAAAACAGAAAAAGTTTTCTTCTTTTCCAAATTCCATGTGCCAAAAAAATACCGAGTTGTCTTGCCATCGTCGGATCAGCTCACTCTTTTATCTTGACCGCTAGTCCGCAGACATGGGGGAGTTTCCCATGCAAATGCGGCGTCGCGTCGGCTGACCCACAAATCTGCCTTTGTTTTTTTATTGAAGAATGTAGGAAGAGACACAATGTTATAATTCTGAAAGCGATTTCAGTGCAGATTAGAGTTATTAAAATTTGGCATTTTTAATAACTTATTCATTAATGGGTGAAAAAAAAAATGTTTTCCGAATAAACAGTACTAAAAGCAAAAAAAATAAAAACCTAATCTCCAAGGGGGGGCTCGAGCCCCCCCCCCTTATGGGCGCCCATGTTGAGAGCCACATTTGTGATGAAAGTATGCATCTGGGTCGTTGGGAAAATAGTCCTCGGGGAAGTGATTTTTTGAATGTTAATTAGTTTAACTATGAAACATATTAGTTATTATGTCGACTATTTGTGCCTAAATTTATAGCTAGTTTCGTAACTAATTATGTTCCAATTATTTTGCAGATATTGCGCAACAAAGTGCAAATACAGCAGGGCCGTAACCAGACCTTAGTTTCGGGGAGGGTTTTACCAAACCTAATTTCTAGTGAAATCTAAAAAGTCAACAAAATTTGATTTCATGGTCTATATTCTGTTGATTTTTGTTACAATAGGAGTTAAAAGGGTATTAACATGAACAGAACACTGTTTAAGGTAGTAGTCTGGTAATTTGGGGTCAAAAAATCGAATTTTTTTTTTTTTTTTTTTTTTTGCTTAATTTGAAAGTACAATGTCTTAAGAATATACTGTGAAAATTTCAGACAGAAATTCGAAATATTTCGGGAGTTATAACGAGTTTCCTAGAGCGCCTCGGAGTTTATTGTTGAACTTAAAACGCTTTTTTCTCAAAACATTGTTTTTCTGGTCGGCCCGGGTCCTAACTTTTTTTCTACTGAACCGATTGCTTTCAAATTTTAACAGGCTGTTAAAGTCATAGTTCTCGTCGGTACTAACGAGAATTTTTTTTCACCCCTAACTTTTTATTTTACAACCCTTTCTTTTCTAAAATGAAAAGACTTTTTTTTTTTTTGAAAGTTCGCCATTTTGTTATTTACCCTTGAAATTTAACTTCAGTAATTCCGACCAGAATGACATGTCTATAGGGTAGACAGACCAGTGAATGACCACTTAAGCAAAATTTCATTTTTAAAAAATCGTAGTAATTTTAAATACTGTAATATTTTGCTCGTGATAGTTTAAATAGTTTTATTGATCTATGTAAATGCGTAAAATAAAATGATGGAACTTGAAAGGTACTGCTTCCGGCTTTTTGGGGTGTTCGAAGGAAAAATGGCGCAAAGACCCAGTGAATGACCACCTCTGACCCAGTGAATGACCACTAATTTGACCAGTGAATGATCACCTCTGACCCAGTGAATGACCACTAATTTGACCAGTGAATGACCACCTTAAATTTTGAGTTAGAAATACTTGAAGTTGGTTTTAGATATTTTCACTTTTGTATATTTTTATATGGCATGTAGTGATCCATTACTTTTAGTGTTTATTTATGTATTGCATTTCGGGTTTATTTATTTATTTATTCGAACTTTCATTTACATCGTAAAGGTAGTATTGTAATCGCGGAAAAACTTCCCCTCAAATTTCATATCTAAAATGTTGTTTTTTTTAAAATCACGTATTAATGAATGCTGAGTAGTTTTTTCGGCCTATTTGCACATGCATTTGTACCTACGAACGTATGGACAACAGAAAAATACATGACGGCTTTCTACGTATGTAGGTATGTATTCATGTTTTATGCATGTATCTCGCATAACTCAAAAACTGTGTGGCGATGGCGTAGAAGATTGAAATTTCGCATGTGAACTTTGAGTGGGGTCTAATTATGCGTCTAACCTTTTGGTTACATTCGAATGTTCCCAAGGGGGTCTTTTACCCTGTTTAGGGGTAAATATGTTAATTTCAATACAGAATTAAGGGATGTTGTAATTTAGCAACCTCATGCTAATAGATCGCTTTACTTCTGGTCGCCAGTTTTTCGTCGCCAACTTGGCGACATATCGCCATGTTGGCGACAAAAATAGCAAAAAAATAACTTTTTTTTTGGAATTTGTTTTTAATTTGGCGCTTTCGGCGATATTGAGTGAAGTATTCACTGAATAATGTTAAAATTGTGGATATTTAAAAGATGAATACTGCAAAACAGCTCTCGCATTAGTTTGAGACAAAGTGGGAGTTGTAACTGTTTGAAGTGTTTACTTTATCACTCTGTGGCACTATTATATTGTATGTTTGTTCTTCACACACATTCCATGCAATTTTAGATCACAGACGCTAAAATACATCAATTTTCTTTACATTTGAAAGAACTACTCTCCACGTTTACCATTTCTTTATATGTGCTGGAAAATGTCTAAAATGCTACGCACAAAAGTTATTGGACCTCGTGACCCTGTCATCAAAATATTTTTTTGTAAAAACTGAGTGTATGTATGTATCAATCTATGTTTTTCTTACTTCTCCCGAAAGCCAGTGAACTGAACATCGAACCAGATATCGAAAAATTCGTAATTTTTAAGTTCATATGTTTGGTTACTTTACATAATTGTCCGAATTTATTAAGCAGAGCATTTCATTAAAATGTAAATTCTTAAGCACGTCTGCGTGGGCAAGAGCAAATTCGAATGGAAGAAACAATGGGAGAATTTGGCACAGTGCTAAATTCTTCTTATGTACAAAGGGATGGCGTATTTTTTGAAAAAAAAAAGTGCTAAATTCTCCCTCTGGTTCTTCCCTTCCAAAACCTAGCTTTCTCTAATTCTCAACCCCTCTCTTTGTCAAAAATTTTCAACAGAAAAGTAGCTTGTAGACGGGAATGTCAAGCACGGAAAGCGAATAGCTTAGGTAGTTTTTTGACACTTGGTCCGAGGGAAAACGTCAATCTCAAAGAAGGCTCTTAGCGAGCCTCTTCTAATATAAAATGCATCTGTTCAAGAGGCCACCATGCTGACCACCGTGAAGCCCCCGAAATACATTGTTGAGAATGAAATTGTTCCAGTCGTGTGCTTCACTGAAAACCCGAAGTACGCCGCCGAAGGCGGCGTGCATCAACCTGCCGCAGGCGGATTGCACGAGCCGCCTTGGTGGCAGGTAAGGTTTTAAAATCTGCCGAAATGTTTTTGAAAAGATTCCAAATTTAGCGAGTTTCAGTGTAAAACGGCAAAAATCTTTTATGTGATTTGTAGATAGTCGTCATGCACATGCAAACGGTTAAAATGCGTAATCAATTTCTCGACAAGTCTTTAAAGTTAACCCTTTTTTAAAAAACTTCGCCACACTTTATAAAGTTATATCTGGACATTGGGCTGACGAGGGCAAATAAATCCCCCCCCCCCACAAAGATGTCTTGATATGTTCTTTCGATTGCTAACTATTTAGACTTTTTGCATTATTACACTATTCGCATGATGGTTCTCTGGGCAACCGTACCTAAATATCGAATTTTGTCTGAATTGCTGGCATTACTTCTAGAGATGACAGTCAAAAACGTGACAAAAGGATTAAAAACAGGAAGCGAGCATGTATTTTTTGAAAAACTGAAGTGAAGAACAACTCAGTGGTCGTTCAGAGGGGTTGGTGGGTTGTCACTGCAAGGAGAAATTTTAACATTGGGTCCATTGGGCAAAATATCCATGCCACGAAAAATTGGCCGTTAAGAGGGGTCTCCGCTTAGTAGAGGTGACCGCTCTAAGAGGTTTTCTGTATGCTCAGCTGTTAATGTGCAAGATGAATTAAAGCAAAAAAACCGCAGTAGTTTTCTTTAATTTTTCAAAACAACATTAAAATCCCAGTGAATAAACAGCTGGTCATTCACTGGCTTTTCAGAGTTTTTCTGACCCAGTGAGTGACCACCCCGTAAATCTAAAATCTACACATTCTATAAAGATTGAAACAATTAAAATCATACCCTGAATATACATACTAAATAATTCTTTTGTATAATTTAACAAAAATTAATTTATAAATACAATTAATACGAATCAAAGCAGTTGTATACACAAAACCATCCTTATTATTTTAGAACTGAAAAAGAAATGGCGCACAGCTGTAAACATTCTATAATTTTTTACTAGAAAAATACATGACCAAAAAAATCAATCAGGTATCAGATAGCTCAGAATTTGAAGGAAGAAAGCTATTGAAGCCAATTTATCTAAAAAAAATAATTTAGAACCTTATTTTTTAAGAAATACTGCGAAGTGGTCATTCACTGGGTGGTGGTCATTTACTGGTCGGTATACCCTAGATTAAGAATAATCAAGAATATTTGATTTCAGATAACATCAAGAGCCAAAATCACCCGGGCCACCCACGTGCATTTTTTTGAGGTTCCAACTTCGAGTGATAATAATAATAGTAATAAACCATTAAATTTTTTCAAATAATTTTTTTTTAATTTTCAATATGTAAATAAAAACTCTTAATATTCAAGATAATTCATTTTTATTTTCCTATAAAAAACCACCCTCCAAAGAAGTCATGAAAATAGGCATAAGTTACCAGACTACTACCTTAAAAAAGAATTAAAAACAAAATGACTCATCTTTTCAATGAAGAAAAAAAAATCCGGATAGATGAGTTTACTTGTTAGCGCATTCGAGGGAGTAGTACTTTTGAAATTTCTATCTAACGGACACTTTCAGATGTGTTAATAGTTTGGTACTTATTTGAAGAATTTTGAAGTTTTTTTTAGTGGTATTAAAAATTCGAAGGGAAAGGCATATTGTTGAGAAATGTTTGCAATAACTACAGTAAAAATAAATACTGCAGAAAAAACACTTAATTTTTTACAATTATTCAATAATGATAAGTTCATCTTTCAATTGCAGTTTCGAAGTAAATAAGGAAATTAAAACAAAACAGCAATAATTTTTTCAGTGAAAAACTATGAAAACCTTTTTTTAATTGTTTTGAAAATTTTTGGAGGCGATTTGAACCCTAAAAACCCACCTCTTAAATACGGCCCTGAAATAGTCCCCTGCCTAGTTATAAGAGACACACACACTCTAGGGTCCCCCGTACCTATCACAGCTCAAGGTTTAACTGGGATAGGGCCCTAAAGAACGCTCTGTTCTTTTTAAACCAGAACAAGGGTCGAGCAAACCCTTGGCCCAGCACCCCCAGAGATATCGTTTCACTTGGAGGATTTTGTGACCACGACATTTTTAACGTCCCCCAGCCACCATTAATGAGGACAGTGGATCTTTGATTGGCTGGGATCAAGCCCGGGACCCTCTGGCCATGAGTCTGATGCCTTACCAATCGGGTTACCACAGTCCACTTATACTAGACCAGGGACTTACCCCCTATCATGATTTATCAGAAAAACAAACTTTAATTTGCCCTCTTTTGAAACAAAGTAATAGATTTGTTTCCAGAGCAATAGTACTATAATTATATGAACATTTAAAAAAAAACCAAGAAGTTCTGTCAAGAACTAAACGAGCCTACTTTCCCGTACACCGACATCGGCATTGTAGCATCTGATCAATATTCTCTTGATTATCTGAAACTAAAAATTATGTCAAACATACCTCTATAGCACTTAAAGCTGATTTCTAAAAGCAAAATATACCCCTCTCATCAGATGAAATAGACACGTAAAAATTAAATAAACGAGTCAATTAAGTTTTGTCGCACCTTTTAAAGAATGTAACTGTTATATTTCTTCCGTAGAAAAATTCCACAATCGTTTTCAAAAGAAAAAAAAAATAAATAAAATAAAAGTACAAAGAACTTCAAAACACATTTCATCAAAGAAAGAAAAAAAAAAACTCGTTCGTTAATAAAATGTCTTGAATTTCATTTTTAATCCGTTGCCAGTTGTTAAATATAAATAAAGAATAAAATGCTCTCGTGAATGAAAAATTTTTGTTAACAAAAAAAAAAATATATCGTCTGCCAAAAAAAAATCATAATAATAATAAATTAAACAAAACAAATAAATAAATAAACAATCGTCTGCCCAGTCAGTCATTTTTTCTGAGCCTGCATTTCCGCCATGTTTGCGGAGTCGGAGTCGGAATCAGAGTCCTCACAGAAGATTATTCAGAAAAGTACTTTACAATACATTATTTATCAAACTCATTTTCTTACAAAGTTAGTTTGAAGGAAATCTGCCTTGAAGTTCAGAATCAACATTCAATTTAAATTTTCCAGTAGGCGCTCATGTTAAATTTTTTTCTGAACTGTTCATCATTGAACGAAAAATGGTTCAAATTGAAAAGTGAAATATGGGAATGAGTCTCTACGAGATCTTTCGAACAAAAAAAGTTTATTCAATTCTGACGGTTCATTTAAAAGTTATTAGGTGGAGAAAGGTTGCTTGAACGGTTCAATGTTGAACGAAAAAATGTTCAAATTGAAAATTTAAATACGGTAATGAAGTATCCTTGCCGAGATCTTTCGAACAAAAAAAAGTTTGTTTAAATCGGACTGTTCACTCAAAAGTTATTAGGGGTGAGAGCTTATTTGAACGGTTCAATGTTAAACGAAAAATTGTTCAAATTGAAAATTTAAAAACGGGAATGAATTATTCTTGATAAGATCTTTCGAACAAAAAAAAGTTTATTCAATTTGGACGGTTCACTTAAAAGTTATTAGGTGGGAAAAGGTTGCTTGAACGGTTCAATGTTGAACCAAAAATGTTCAAATTTAAAATTTAAATACGGTAATTAAGTGTCCTTGCCGAAATGCTTCGAACAAAATAAAAATTGTTTGAATCAGACAGTTCACTTAAAAGTTATTAGTGGTGACAGCTTGTTTGAACGGTTCAATGTTGAACGAAAAAATGTTCAAATCGAAAATGTAGATACGGGAATGAAGTACCCTTGAAAAGATCTTTCGAACAAAAAAAAGTTTGTTCAAATCGGACTGTTAACTAAAAAGTTAATATCGCGGGCCAGGTTGTTTGAACGGTTTAAAGTTGCACCAAAAATTGTTCAAATCGAAAAATCAAATATGGGAATGAGCTGTACTCGCCGAGATCTTTCCAACAAAAAAAAGTTTGTCCAAATCGGAATGTTCATTCAAAAGTTATTAGGGGGGGACAGACAGACCGACCGACAGACACAGAAATTCCCCATCTCAATACCCTACTTTCAAAATTTAAATTTTTCGATATTCATTTTACCTTTTTATTTTTTTAACTTGGCGATATTTTTTTTCACTTGGCGATATTTTTTGGACTTGGCGATATTTTTTAGATGCATTAAGCCACTTTTAATACTTTTTTTGTCTTTCTTTTATTTTTAACGGGAAAGTAGGCTAAAAAAGACCGCACAGATTCTATACGGAAACTGACTAGTTTACAGAAAATCAATCATATAATGCAAATAACATAATTTTTAGTAATTTAATATTTGAACATGTCAATTGGTTTTATTATCAACATCAACTTAACTGTAGAACAGGCTTTTTATATTCCAAATAATGCTCCACACTACTTATTTCAAGAAAAAAATTAGAAACAATCTTTCCTGGTACTACCAGTACAGAACAAAAAAAAATACTTCAATTAGTGAAATAAATTTTAAAATGAGACATTAAGCTAAAACTGCTGTCTACCACGAAGAATATTGAAACATGGAGTTTTGTTTTATTGTTTGCATTTATAATGAGTTCAATGCTAAAATTTCAATATGTGCAACAGCCGAAGCTTCGGTATTCGGCCAAACCCTGCTCACGCCATCTCTAGTAAAAAAAGTAAGTTACCGACTCAATAGAAATACTGTCGCCACCGCTTAATCGGGTAAAGGATAAACGAATAAAACCATCCGAAACCAAACAATTCTACCTAGACGCAATGTCAAATGTCCCCGATTAATCGAATAATATTTGTCAGCTTTTGCAAAAATTTATGCTAAGATGAATGTCGAATAAAATAAAAGTGTTTCCACAAGACCTTGAGCAAGCGAACCAGTATTGTGGACCGTTTCAGAAAATAAAAGTGAAAGGCGGAAAAACAATTTTTTTGCAACACAAGTTGTAAGTTACTTTTTTATGATTTTCATATGACCGTACAATATTTATACTCAATTACTATACTATTTTGTTGTTTACTTTGCTTATTTCAAAATGTTTTTACAAATAACATTAATTATTTCCTTTATATAGCTATTTCGTTGTCATTATCACGTTTTGAGACAAAAGTTGTTATAAATGGAAAGGTAAAAAAATGTTCCCCGCTTAATCGAATAAAATTTCTTGGAACCGACAGTATTCGTTTAAGCGGGCCGACAGTATTACTAAAATGAGAAAATTTTCAAATTATTTTAAATTGTAAAAAATTTTCACACAGACTTGCTTTGAAACTTTTAAAAAATTACGGCTGAAAAGTGGCTGTAGATACAGAGTGTCAAATAGTACTTGGGTTATGTTGTGGTACACTAGGTGGCCAAAAGTATCCGGACACTTTCAAAAATTTACATTTTTAGATATAACTCGAGAAATAAGTGATCAATTGTTCTTTAACTTTAGTCATACAAAATATATTCTTCACCGAACATTTCCAAGTTGAAATTAAATTACCCTTGAATTTGGGGGACGATAAAAAGTGGGGTCGAAAGAAAAACCGCTTTTTGACCATAACTCTTTGAAAATAGCTCGGAATAAGTTATGCATTTCAGTAATTAATTAGCATACTATGTATAATTACTATACAAATTCAAATGAACGTACCACTCTTACTTCCGAAGATATGAAACATTTTTTAAAAAACGGCAATTTTATTTGAAGGGTTTTTGCTCATAACACGCAGAGTTTTTGATCAAACCTTATCAAAACTTCAGGAAAGATGACAAAATACAAGAGAAAGAACATACTAAAACGGTTTTTAAAAATATTAAAAATCCGATGAGATATGAACGTTAAAAGGAAATAATTTTGCACGGCGCATGCGCGAAAGACAGAAATTTATAACTACAAAAATATTGTAGCCTGGTGTATACTGCATCTTATAAAAAAGTTCCAGTTGAATATCGTAAAAATTGAAAAAGATATCAGCGATCTAGTGAGCTGTAATTCATTCATTTGCAGTCAATTCATAAATGGAGAGGGGTTGTTCACAAATAGTGTGGGGACAATCGAGCATATTTTTCAATGTTAAATTGTATACTGTTTAAAAATTTATATTTGGCATAGAAGTCACATTTCGCCCATTCGGCCAAAAAGACCTTATAAGTAGGTGGCCAAAAGTATCCGGAGACCCCCTGAAACGTTGGTTTTGAACGATGACGAAATAACCTTTATTTTAAAAATAGCTCTTTGTGGACAGACCCTCACTATGTATGTATTGTCTGCGAATGAATGAAATACAGCTCACTAGATCGCTGATATCTTTTTCAATTTTCATGATATTCAACTGGAACTTTTTTTATAAGATGCAGTATATACCAGGCTACAATATTTTTGTAGTTATAAATTTCTGTCGTTCGCGCATGCGCCGTGAAATTTTTTTTCCTTTTAACGTTCATATCTCATCGGATTTTTAATATTTTTAAAAACCGTTTTAGTATGTTCTTTCTCTTGTATTTTGTCATCTTTCCTGAAGTTTTGATAAGGTTTGATCAAAAACTCTGCGTGTTATGAGCAAAAACCCTTCAAATAAAATTGCCGTTTTTTAAAAAATGTTTCATATCTTCGGAAGTAAGAGTGGTGCGTTCATTTGAATTTGTATAGTAATTATACATAGTATGCTAATTAATTACTGAAATGCATAGCTTATTCCGAGCTATTTTCAAAGAGTTATGGTCAAAAAGCGGTTATTCTTTCGACCCCCCTTCTTATCGTCCCCCAAATGCAAGGGTAATTTAATTTCAACTTGGAAATGTTCGGTGAAGCCTATATTTTGTATGACTAAAGTTAAAGAACAATTGATCACTTATTTCTCCAGCTATATGTAAAAATGTAAATTCTTGAAAGTGTCCGGATACTTTTGGCCACCTAGTGTATTAGTTCATTATTGAAGCAATGGGAAGTTTTCTATTGAATAACGCACCAATCTATTCAAAAAGCTTATCTGAACATAACTCATCATTCAAACATTTGGTGATTATTTGTAATTTTTACCTAGTTTAATCTCAATTTTCTCATTTAAAAAAAAAAAAGAAGCAAATACTGTTGGCCTCACTTAAACGAATACTGTCGGTTCCAAGAAATATTTGATTAAGCGGGGATCTTTAACATTGCGTCTATGGCATGTTGAAGTATTCAGTTACGGGATATTTTATTCGTATAAGCAGGGTATTCGTTTATCCATTACCCATTGAGCGGGGTTGACTGCACGTCAATTGTTTTCAGAAAGTATCACTAGATGGCGACACGAAGTAAGAAAGTTTTCAAATGTGTAAACTGTTTGGTGAGGAGAAGTCTAGCAAAGAAAGAAGGCTCAGCCTCAACCTATCTAGAACTTTTATCTCAAATGAAAAATATTACTAGGAGGCTTTGTTGGCTGGTGCTTCCCAAAAAACAGCCTTTTTTTTCAGTTTGCAACAATAACTTTTTCTAAAATATATATTCAAGAAAAACATTATTTTATCTTTAAATATTCCTATTTAGTTAGTAGTTTCCCTGCTTCGGAATCCATTTAGAACATGAGCAACTTCATTGGAATCGAGTCATTCTGCAGATATATATAAAAGAAAGAAATGTTGCAGAAATCTGCAAAAACTCCGAAAATTTCTTGCAGAATTTTTAAAGGCATTACATATTCATTTTCTTGCAAAATTAGCGAGTTTTTATATAAATTAATGCCCGGAAAATTTAGATTTACTTCTAGTTAAAAATATGCGCAGAAAATTTGTGGAGTTTTGCAAAATTTGAAGAGACCTGCAAAAAATCTGCACACAGAATGACTTAATTGTTGAAAGTTTAAAATGCGACAACTAGGGGTGATTGTGAGTTCATGAAAAAATACCTGAAAGTTTTGAAGAGAAGTGTGTGTGTGGGGGGGGGGGGTGCTTTTTTCAAAAAACCAAGGCTCCTATTATTTAAGCGCACCTAATTTTATAATTATACATATTTAATAATAAATTGTCTTTCATAAACAAACAAGACACATTTCATACATTCGAATAGTTTCAAATAGTTTCTAGTTAAAAACAATAGAATGGCATCTTAACATTATTGCTGGATGAATATTATTAGTAATTATCGCAAAATCACCGAAAATTCGGAAGAAAAAAAAATACCGAAGGTGGGAAGACAAAAGCATAATTAAAAATATTTTATTTCCTGTATTTTCGACCATGAAAATACAGGAAATCTGGTGAAATACCGGAACACAATCACCCCTGGCGACAACTTTATGATCAAACCATTTTTTGCAAAGACATCCCTGTACCAGCGGCCCTTATAATTAATTCATTTGTTTTTAAGTTAATTATCATATTTTAATAATCAGTTTTAATTCAATTAATCTTAATGTAATTAACAATTAGTACTTTTGATTAGCGTTTGTGCAGCCTTGGACACCCTCCTTAACAAAATTCTTGCTACGTGACTGCAATACTGCTGCAGAATTTGCTTCACTTGCAAAATAATGCATTTCAAAGATACATCTGTAATATATTGCAACTCCAGACATTAATAAAAATTAAGAATGTGCAAAAAGATGGCAAAATAGAAAAACCGTGCCAAACACATATTGAATTCATTATGTAAAACCAATAAATGACTATCAGAGTCAATGTGTTGGAACAATATTATTAAAGAAAACATGATGAAATGATAACATTTTAACAATGGTTTTAAATAGCTAGATGCAATCTGAATACTTTTCAGAAATCCACTAATAAGTTCATCAAAGTTGCTTACAATGATCCCAAGGATATTTTCTGTCAGAATTTTATCGCTAAATAAGCTATTTTATGACCCATACAAAAGAAAACTTGTCTCAGTTTGAAGTGGCAATAATTTGCAACTTTTCCAAAAACTACAGCTCTTTTTACAAGATTAAGCACAATTTTGTCACTAGTACAGAAATCAAGCCACTACTTACCTTTTTGCAGTTAACTGTAAAAATGAAATTCAACACTATAGCTTCATAATAATCTTGGAATGTTTTCAGCACAACACAGTAAGCAGTTAGCTCACCTCTTTCAACAAAAGTTTTTTTAACCAAAATTTGAGAATGTGTTAAACAAAAGTTTTTATCTCTTATATTTAACTCTCTTCCCGAGAGATTTATGACATCTAAGTTATAACTGCATCATGTGACACTTGACTTTTTTTTCCTGATCCCATCAAGATCTCATTATGAAACTTGGTGAGATGCTAGAGGATAGCGCAAAGTAGTTTCTTAAAATTTGAAAAATTTAAAATAAATGTAATTAAATATTTTTCAATTTTATCACATTTAAGTCAAATTAAAGTAGATTAAAAGAGGTTTAAAACAAAAAAAGTAATTTCTTGTTGTCAAATAATACAATTTATCGCGAAAGAAGTAGCTGCTGCGTTTTCCCTTACAAAACACAAAGACCGTAAATAAAATGAATAATTACTGAAATTTAAAGTGCATAGTGAGTTACTTATTATGAAAGAACTAAGCAGACTTTTTTTTTAAATAATGGTTTAAAACTAAATTAAATTATCATTGCATTTTTAGTCGAGAACAGCATTCCTCCACTCCCAAGAGCATTTATAATTATCAACTTTCCCTGACAATCAGAGCTTGATTACATTTAAAGACTGAATACAAATTACCTGCAGTTATGTTGCCATTTTAAATTTTTGCATGAAATTTTAATATCAATCAAACAAAAAAGCAGAGTTCAATATAGAAACATATTTATTGAAGTAAAAAACTTATAAAATATCTTTTTCAAACATACATTAACAAGATCAGTCTTGCCACATATTTCCTAAACTAAAAATCTTTCAAATTCAAAATATTCAATCTCATAAAAATTCCACTTTCAGATATCAAAAAGGATGAAAATAATATACTTGTATTTTTAAAGGTTATTTTTTGAAATTATGAAAGAAAAAAAGATGTGCACTCTAGAACAGAAGGTCAAAATAAAAATACATGCACATGTCATAGTAAGCAGTTATACAATAAATTAAGAGTATTTAACTTTGATCAAAAACATATTTAAAAACTAATCCCAAAATAAAATCAAGATCATTCAATCAAAAAATACAAAACCCCATAAAATTACTTCTTTATTCTTAATTCAGAGAAAAATTTCACTTTAAACTCCTAAAAGAAATTTGTGACACTATCAATTAAAATATTCAATATACATCTTTTCAAATCAAACAGTTAAAACCGTAAATTTAATTTTAAAAAGCTGTTTTCAAAAATTATGACCAATCAAACAAATGAAATGTAATAAATAATATGATGAGAATTTTAACAATTGTTCTCGGAAGTCACTTTGGAAATCAACACACAACTGGCCATAATCGTCAATGAAATAAATATCACTTTCCAAATGGATATCACTGAATGATATACTTTTAACAAATAACTGCCAAAGGGTTCAAAAGGACACATGTCCATTGCTCAATAGTTCTATTACTTAATCTTGCACGAAAAACTTATTGTATCTAAATCAAAAGAACTGGTACTTAAAATACAAAAATCACTTATTGGAGCACTTCCATCTTCTTCCAAGAATTTGAGAAAATTTCAAGACAGCTTGGCTTATAATATTTGTATAATTTTAGCAGTTTAGCAGCATTACAATTTGATAAAGGAACACAAATACAGATCGAAACTTAGTAGCAATATTATACTTTTTCCTCGAGTAATCCGTGCTTGAAAAAAATCATTATAGGCTTTTCGTCACCCCCAGGAACTTCGCGATATTCTAGAAGAGCGATGAGACCATCGGGATTTGAGCTTTCACCCATAAAAAATTGAACATCTCCGATTTTGGGAAGAACTTTTTTTACAGCTTCTGTTAACTTAGCTTTAGCATCGGAGATTTCGTTGTCACTTCGACCAAGTTCCTTCCACTTTTCTTGAAGCGACTTGGTGTAAGATTTTAAATATGTTTTATAATCACCCTTAGAAAATCCGGTCTCGACTAATCGTTGATTCAACACTAAATCCAAGCCAGATTCTACGACTTCCTCAATGCCTTCGTCACCTTCCTCTTGGGATGGATTAGCACCATCCAACTGCACGTCTCCTTGACATCTGCGAACATGAGAGCACTCCACTTCGTATAAACAGTCGTCAATTAAACGGCATTTGGAAGAATCGGTGAACATTTCATCACCTGTAATGAGATCCTTGAAAATAATCATGGTGAATGTACAAAAATGAAGTAAAATATTCGATTAACGATACCGGCAAACGGCAATACTGCACGATCGCTGCCACACCGAAATTTGGGCTTATGCAAGATGTTGCCATTTGAGTTATTCTTAAAACGATCCGAACATAATATTAAACAAATGGCTCTTCTTCATCTTTTGAAACTTTGAAATAAACAAATAAATTAATTGTTTTTGAAATACACAAAAACATACGGATTTTCAGTTTTGGCTTGTTTTGTTTGTATTTCATACTGATGTTTCATTTTCAACGCATCAATCATTTAGAAAAAGTATTATTTACTAAACTCTCCGTGTTTTTAACCACTGAGTGGAATAACAACAAACTGTCGGCTAATATGCTTGTTTTGATAGGATTTAGTTGTTCTTAATGCATTAACCAAGGAGATTAAAGAGGAGGAGCTAAATCTCTGCTATCTCAAAGTGGCAACTAAGGCAGGGATTCAAGTGAAACAGCACTGCAATCGCTTCGAATTGCAATCGCTACTGGAAGTGAATTACATTATCATCAACTTAACTTGGCGAGACGTCACGACGGGTGGAGCCAATAAGGGCTAACAAGCACTCAGCGATCTCCTCTTATTCGCCAAGTAGGCTGTGACGTTTTATCTAGCTCGTTTTTCATAGGCGAACGTCACGCTGACGTCACGATGTTTTTATCAAGAAACGTTCTAATGTAAATCATTTCCAGTAGCGATTGTAATGTGCGATAGACTGTTTCACTTGAATCCCTGCCTAATTCTCACCCGCCGCCAGAGGACGCTAGCTGAAACGCTCCCTATCTCCGACGGGAATCAATGTAAATGATACTGAATCTGTCATCTTTTTAAATGCTGCTATGGGGAAGAAAAAAAATTTTTTTCAACTGGATTTTGGTGAAAATCTTCGATTGACATTGTGAATTAAATATTATTTTCATCCCACGAAAATAGGTGCCGTATTCTTTGAGAAATAGGTTTAATCGAATGCACTTACCAAATTGCCAAATCTGACAGAATCTGCCATTTTTAAAGACTGTTGTTGCATAGACGGACTTAGACCGCAAATTCTGGGGGTGCAACAGTAGCAGAAATCGGGGGGAGGGGGGTGATTCCCTGGACAACAAGCCAGTGGCGCAACCAGAAAACAGTTTTAAGCAGAGTTTGAAAAAACCCAGCCCGTCTGGGTTTTTAATCAAATATCAGGGTTTTCATTTTTCCTTTCAGGGGAGTCATTTTAATATCATTCAGAATGATATTTAAATACAATGTTTGAATAGAGAATAATTCTCTATTCAAACATTGTATACCAAATTACTGCTTGCTACGTAAAATTTTTAAAGAGTCGGGAGCCATAAAGAGAGGTCACTGTGACCCCCTAAAGAATTTTTTTTTTGGAAAAAGCAATGTTATATTGATTTTTTAAAATTAATATGATAAAATATTTTAAATTGATATTGAATTGAATTTATGGATTTAAATAGTTCCTGTTTAGTTTGATCCTCTAAATATTCAAATAAATAAACAAATAACTCAAATTCAGATGCACAGTTTTATTTCTAACTAGCTTAATACCCGGCGTTGCCCGGGTGCTTATTAATACAACATAGCATTCAGGGAAAAAAAGTTTGAAAGAGTTCTATTCATATGGGTATAAAATAATTTGCATCAATCTGTCTCTTAGGTACAAACTTTGAAAAAAACTAAAATATTACAGAAAGTTAAACGTTTACAGAAAAATAGTCTTATCAAAAGGTGAAAATTAAAGATAAATGTTGTCTGTGCTTTGCCGCGTCCACTGGCATGAAATATATGCACATGGAAGTGAAAAAATTGCATCAATTTCACCCGCCAAATTTAAAATATTAACTTTTTTCTATTAATTGTTCCCACCTACAAAGTAAAAATTATTATAATTCAGAAATAAATCTATTTCTCGTTCTGAAGGCTTATCTCCATTACAGACGCAACTGTCGTCGCATTGCAAATTTGAAATTCAAATCCGTGGTTCTTTTTATAAAGTCCACATGAATTATGATTGTTTTTTATTTATTTCAATGCTAAAAGGAAAAAGGTGAGCCTTAAATTGAAAATTCATTACTTTAATCGTAATCATTGTTGGAAAATACTCATATTTAAAAATCTTAAATTTCATCAATTTGAATGCTAAAAGGCCTATCTCGATTACAATATAAATAGGCTACCAAAATACCCTTTTCCCAAAACACGTTCTTTCCTTCTCTTCAATAATAAAGAATATTTAAAAAAAAATATCAACTCAGCATTCTATAGAAAGAAAGGGTGGGAGGAAGGGAGCACGATCATTGTGAGCCCCTCTGGTTGCGCCACTACAATAAGAAGTCCGGAAAGGGGGTATTTCTATGGAAAATTTTGAAAATTTACCTAAAAAATGCTGGTTTTCAGCTGATTTCAGGGCAGATTTTACTGATAAAGTTATTACAATAGTCCTTTTTTTTTTTTTTAATTTCGCCATGGTAGTTTCAAAGTAGAAGAAATTGTAATGATGTACCAATAAATACCCAATTACCGCGTATACACTCATTCTTTAATACAGCACTGAATAATAATGTTCTTTTCAACTGCATTTCTTGGCGAATTATTCTTAATTTCTTTATTTTCAAAACCCAACCAAAAATGTTGGGGGTGCGGCGCACCCCCTGGCACCCAAGTAAGTCCGCCTATGTGTTGTTGGCAAGAATATTTTTTTTTTAATTGGAATTTTGCTCAAACCATCGATTAACATTATGAACTAAATATATTTAATAAATATATTTAAACTAGTAATTATTTTGTAACAAAATGTTTGTTAATAACAAAATTAAATTCTGACATAATTAATTTTTTGCCTCATGCTTAATTTATCAACAATTTAGAGAACTGATTCTCAGCAAAATTATATCGTACAATGCAAAGAAAATGTCACATACAGTCGCATATATGTCAAATTTGGCAAGTAGCTAGATGCGGTCGATTAAACATCTTTCTTAAAAAATACGGCAAAATTTCAGTGGGATCAAAGTCATATTTAGTTCATAATGTTAATCGATGGTTTACACCAAAATCCAGTTGAAAAAAAAAATTTTTTCTTTCCCATAGCAGCATTTAAAAAGATGACAGATTCAGTATCATTTAACATTGATTCCCGTCGGAGATAGGGAGCGTTTCAGCTAGCGTCCTCTGGCGGCGGGTGAGAATTCGTTGCCACTTTCAAACTAGCGCATCCGTAGAACATTTCTCTCCTTCTTTCTACTCCGTGGCATTAACTATTCATAAAGTGTGGAGCTATCGATCCTTCTTTTTCTTTCTTTGTATTTGTACGGCAAGTTAGATGATCATCAGTTTAAAATTCATTTTTATTTAATAAATACGGATCCTAATTGTTAACGAACTGGATTTTATCAATGTATCTTTCTTTTGCTTCGTTATGAAGACTTTCACAAGACTCGGAATACAATTTACACTTAAAAAAAGGCTAAAAAAATAACTACGCATTCGCTTTACCTTGCTACACATACGGTAAACATGGAGTTGCTTGTCCACCAGGAACGGTTGCCAGGTTCTGTTGCTATGCAAAAAGCACGTGGCTGCTCAGGCGCGGATTCAAGGGGGGGCAATTGCGCCCCCCCCCCGGAAAAATAAGGGGCGCCGAAGGCGCCCTCCTTCTTTCCAACCAAAGGCGCCTAGGTGTTTCTGGTACTTAAAAAGCCAATACTGCTTCAAGCTTCAGCGCCGAAGAAGGCGCCCCCATCTCACTGACCGAAAGGCGCTCTCCGTACTTAAACGTCAATACTGCTTCAAGCTTAGGCGCCCTGGAGGGGGAGCTCCCAAAAGCTTCGAGGGAGCGCCCGCCAACCGTACTAGGCGCTCTCCGTTCTTAAACGTCAATACACTGCTTCGAGTTTAGGCGCCCTGAGGGGGCGCTCCCAAAGCTTCAAGGGGACGCGCGCCAAAGACGCCTTCTTCTCACCGACCGAAGGCGTCTAGGCGATCTCCGAACTTTAAACCTCAGTACTGTTTTCAAGCTTCGGCGCCCCGGAGGGGGCACTTCCAAAGCTTCAAGGCAATGCGCGCCAAAGGTGCCTAGGTACTCTCCGTACTTAAGAAAACAATACTGCTTCAAGTTTCGTTGCGCCGAGGGTGCCCTCTTCTCGCCGACCGAAGGCGCCTAGGCGCTGTCCGTACTTAAAACGTCAATACGGCTTTTAGCTTCGGCGACCCCTTCTCACCGACCGAGGCGACTAGGCTCTCTCCATACTTAAAACGTTAATACTGCTTCAAGCTTCACCGCCTCTGAAGGGGCGCTTCCAAAGCTTCTAAATTGCTCTCCGAAGTCACCCCCCTTCTCACCGACCAAGCGCCTAGGTGCTCTCCGTACTTAAAAACCAATAGTGCTCCAAGCTTCGGCGCCCCTGAGGGGCGGTTCCAAAGCTGCAAAGGGGAGCGCGCCGAAGGTACCCATTCTTACCGACCGAAGGCGCCTAGAAGCTCTTCGTACTTAAAAACCAATACTTCTTCAAGCTTCGGCACCCCTCAGGGGGCTTTTCCAAAGATCAAGAGGGCGCGCCAAATGTGCCCCCTTCTCATCGACCGAACAATACTGCTACAAAAACTAAGGGCCATGCTCCACATCAGCGTAAAACGCGACCGAAACTGAAGGCAGAAACCGAAAATCCGGGTACTTTCCATAGGAACACCATTGAATCCATTTTACGCTTCTGCCTATTTTTTCTGCTTTACGTCGATGTGGAGCATGGCCCTAATACTGCTATACAAGCGCTGTTATACGGCGCCCCAGAGGAAGCGCTTCCAATCTTCCAAAGCTTCTAGAGAGCGCCGAACGTGCCCTCATCTCACCGACCAAAGGCGCCTAGGTACTCTCTGTACTTAAAACGCCAATACTGCTTCAAACTACATAGACTCTTAACACCCAGAAACAATTTCACTAAAAAAATAAGTTAGTAAAAGAACATTTTACAAGCATATAGCCTGATACGTCACTTAATCCCCCCCCCCCCGCCCACAGCAGGACAAAAGCCTACGAACCAGAAAAACAGCAATAGTTACATCAGGAAAGATTTTTTTTTGTTCAAGTCGGGGTGGGGGAGGGGGCGAAATTACAAATATTTGCCCATGGGAGGGGGTGGGCACTAAAGTCTATGTATGTTTATACGTTTCGAACATACAAATTAGTGAATAATTTATTTTTATAGAAAAATAGCGTGAGCGTGGCCAAAAACTATTGGTTTTGAAGATGAATTATTTATTCGAAAATTTATTATACTCGTTTACTAAGTTCTCAACCTTATGAAATAAGGAGCGTCCGCGTACTCTTAAGAGGTGTAATCTATGCAACTCATTAGTTTTCCCACTAAATTTAGGGCGAATGTTTCGAAATTTTGTACAAAAGGAATATGGGACGCTTCCGGTTCCGCACCCCGTTAGGGACGGAATATACGCATCTTGTAATGTATACTTCCCTCTAAATTTAGGGAGGAAATTTTGGAATTGGATGCAAAAGGAAGGAACATATTCGGAAAATGTATTTGACTCACCCTTGATTCTCAACCGTGGAAGTGGGGACCGTTTGAGTCGCCCTAGGGGTGCAATATGTGCGAATTATCATCCCAACCACTAAATTTTTGCGATTAAAAAGTTTTGGATTCGGGCACGCCATCGAGGTTTAATCCGTAGTATCCCTACGATTTGGTGGATATTTGTTCGATTTTATTAATTTCGGTTCAAGTAACTTACATTATATGACTTTAATTTCGTCTCTGGCTTATCTTTTGAAATGGCGTGTTCGATAAGTCCCGAATTCATTTAAAAATCTTAGTGTTAAATGATTTCAAATTTTACGACAGTGTGTAATGGTCCAAGTACGGTAAAAAATTTTTGCGCTGCTGAGGAAGAAAATAATTTTGTTGACAGTTTTAGTACTTCCCTGCGACGCCTCAAGACATGTTTAAGGTCAATAATGACGGAAAATCGTCTGGTTTGTCTGGCCCTTATGCATATCCATAGGTATTTTCCTATTGATGTAGAGAAAGGGCCATGCTGCACATCAGCGTAAAACGCGACCGAAGCTGAAGGCAGAAACCGAAAATCCGGGTACTTTCCATAGGAACACCATTGAATCCATTTTACGCTTCTGCCTATTTTTTCTGCTTTACGTCGATGTGGAGCATGGCCCAAAGTCATCACGAAATTTGCAAAAAGCGGAAGTAAAAAGCGAAGGCAGTTAGTATAACCAAGGCTTCACTAGATAGCGTTTTATACAGGCTGCTTCATTACTCAAAACATCAATGGTAAAGATTTGCCCGCTAGAGAGCGCTGAATGATGTGTTTGTTTACATTTATTAGCACATTGTTTCTGCTGTAAAAAGTGATGTTCATCCTATCTTTAAGGGTTAAAAAATATTGATATAGTTTACTGAAGTGGAGTACAGAGTGAATTGATGCCGAATCCTTATTAGTACTGCTTTTTAGGGGAAATAAATTCCCTTTTCAGGTAAAGTTGGTCGCAACTCATGATTCAGTCATACGACATTCATTCATTGTTTACTTTCTTCGAATTAGCAACATATAGCAATGGCGTTCAATTTTGACATCTCTGCATTAATAAAATATACGCTTAAATTCGCAGCCGATAAATAAAAATGTAGCAATGAAATAAGATTGTTCTATTTACTATTTAGTTTCATTATTGTTGCTCACGAGATCTTAATTGCTACGCAAAAGCTCAGATGTTCATTTTGATAGCGTTGACCCATCAGAGCGATAAATGGCGAATCTATTCGCAGAGACATTTCCTTTTGATGCCCCAGAATGAATGCCCTGCAATGAAGCGATTGGTGTTCAACGGAAAGACGATTGACAACAAAACATATTAATTTCTTTAGTAACAACGAAATGAGCATATATAATCGCTTAGTACTAAAGAGCAATACAAGCACGAAAAAAATAAACAAAACTACAATATTACGACAACCAAATGCAATTTTTTTTTCATTTACACAACATTAAAAGGTAATGTTCTTTTTATGTTAAATTTCACACATTGATAATATTTCGATAATTGGGAATCTGGTGTGGTTGCCAAATTTTTGGCGATAATTACTTTATTTTGTTGCTCTTTAGTTTATGTTTGCGAAGGAAGTATTTCCCTCGCTCATAAATTGGCCACAAAGATTTAACGCCAATAGGAAAAGATAACCAGACTTCCAATCACCGAAATCTTCCCTTTTTTGTTTCTAATTTCACACATACGTTTAATACTTGAAAGTAAAATAATGGGCCAACTGAAAAAAAAGCTGCGAAATAATGTGAGAATTCTTGTTAAAAAACTCGCCAAACAAATTAATTTGACAATCTAAACTCATCAAAAGTTTTGATGGAACTATCGTTCCAAAATCGCCATTTATCGCTCTGCGGTGCCAGTGTCGTTTCATAGTTTAATTATAATTAGAATCAATTAAAATGAAAAATAATTCGCTAACAATTAAAACAAGCCGTTAAAATGCAGAATAAACCAGCAAATCGAACAAGCTATTAAATGACGTTAAAATATAATAAAATAGAATTGAATGCCAAATTGTAAAATTGTCGCCAACAAATTAAATTTTAATTTTGTCTTTTATTATCTGATTTGTTTATAATGTTAGTTACCACAAAATTCGGTAGATGTCGCTAGGCGACATGCATCCGTTTTTATCCCAAAGATTTTGATCAAATGAAGCAGCCTGTATAAAACGCTATCTAGTGAAGCCTTGGTATAACCGAGCAGCGTCACTACAGGCAGAATTGAGGCATTAATAGCAATTGAATTTGTCCAATGCAGAATCTTTTTTTTTCCTTTTTATTACTTCACTTAAATGAAAAAAAAAGTTCTAAAAATAAACTCTATTTTTTGTGAACCTACTATGTTTCTTGCTTTATTTATTTATTTCATGCGGTGGGAGGGGGGTTAGAAACGCCATCGTAAAACTAAATTAGTTCATTTTCATATTTTTTCTTTCCTACACTAATGTATTTTTATTTCATATTATTTTTACTGAACGGACTGCTTGAATCTGAAAAAAATGAATAACAGACCAAAAAGCATTTTCCCCACTTTCTTAACTCATTTTAATTGGGGGGGAGGGGGGGGGGGCAAAAAATTCTTTCTTGGGGGCGCCGAATTGAGAATGAAACTACACCCCCCTGAGAGAAATCCTGGATCCGTGCCTGTGGCTGCTACTGCCCTATATGGAAGATGGGAGCTAAAATATGTGAGTGGCCTCTCAGCAGATCGGGTGCCCCTGATTTCGAATGGCAGACAGGTGCGCCTGACAGAGGATTAATAAAAACTACAAAATTATTCCTACTAAGTAAAGAATTCCAGGGGTTTTTTTTTTTGAAATACTTTAATGTTTTTTAGACTTTTTCACATTGAAATAACTTGTCTGATTTCTTATTCCTTACCTTTTCAGTCATTTACATTTCAGTGTTTTACATTATGGTTTGACAAAAACATAATTTGTTGGATATTTTGACACCTGAAATAAGGACTGTGTTCAAGTATTGGAAGCACTATGAGACATGAATTTGCAGAACACTTTGATATTTAAAAAATTGTATCGAATTTGAAGAAAATGACTTCAAAGGTTCTGGTATTTGTTAAGATTTATATAGTACCTTTAATTTAGTTTTTGTTTTTCTTTTGAAATTCAGTTTTTCTGCAATGAAGGAGTTGAAAGTTTATAAAATATGGCACCAAGCAACAAGTGAAAGGAAATAGCAACCTTAATTAAATCATAGTAGATCTCCAGAGTGAAAACCTGCATATCATTCACAAGGAGTCATAACGTAAAATATAAGATTTCTAGTCAGAGTCAGTTCTTTCAATCGCAGTAAAACATGGAGGCGCCAAGCAGTGCACCATCGGAGCAAGCCGAAGAGGTAAACGAGAAATTTTCAGTTTCCAAAATAATCGAACAAGAGTCCCAACTACGAAGTCACGGCTCCAACTTGGATGGTGAAGAAACCCTTTTGGGAGAGCCTGCTGTGCCGGAAGGAAATGTTAAAGACATACTGAATGCCAAAATTGCAGATTTAGAAGTTCAATTAAAAGAGTAAGTCTGTCGGTCAAATTGTTTTGAACATTTCATTTCACTTCACACTCCAGGGTCCCCCGTACCTACCACAGCTTCGTGGTTTAAAATAGTTTGGAACAAGATTTGATTGATGAGAGTCGGCAGAATCATTTGCAGGGTGCACTGTTAAAGCTACATTTTGCACAAGGCACCTTTAAGGGTAAAACGTTGTTGCACCAGCGGCACCCCCTAAGGGACGCCACTTGACTCCCTATGGCACCTTTAAAGTGCCATTTGGCTCCTTGTGGCACCCTATGGGTGACCCATGACACGCTAAGGAACCAAATGGCACCTTCAAGGGTGCCATAGCGAGTCAAGTGTCAATCTTCAGGGGGTGCTGCTGGTGCTACAACGTTTCACCCTTAAAGGTACCTTGTGCAACCAGTAGTTTTAACAGTGTAGTGCACCCCGCACTAAAACTATGTTTTTACTACTTTCAATGTACATATTACTATTATACTTCTTTATTATTATTTTTTTTTTTAAATTTATTTATTTTAAAGCGAACTCTGTGATGTATTTTCGACTTTGTTAAAATTATTTAACTTATTTCTGATTGCAATATATTATAAGTTTGTCCTTTTTACTTTGCTCAAAATGAATTTTACTTCACTTATTTAAAAGAATAAAAATAACAACATTAAAAAAATATTAGTTCAACATTCTTTTTAAAAATAATTTTCTTTTTATTTTCACGCCAGGGCTTGAAAGTGCACCCCATTGCAGCCGGCGCTTATGTACGTAAAGGTGATAGTAATGTTTTTCGTTATGCATTTTGCAGTTTTTAAAGTATTTTGTAGTTTGTCCCTGTTTAGTTAGTTAAATTTTATTTTTCAAAGCCAGGATGCGAAAGTGTCCCCTCCCTTACACCCCTGCAAGAAACAAGACTTTAAATTTTTCATGATATATTTTATAATCAAAGCATTGTGGTTTATCCTTTTTTTAAAATTAATTTCTGATATTGAACTATCAAGAACGCAATTTGACAGTATATTTGATGATATTAGAGAAAAGGATTTTTGGGCGCTCTACCTGAAAAGGTTTCACAATTGAAATCCTAAAAATTACAGCCATCTTATTACTTGTTATATATTAAGGGAAGAGACGGGGTTTCGGAACTTTAATACTGAAATTCAGGATATGTTGTAAGGTGTAAACACTAAAAATTCACCCTTTGATTTCTTGAAACGCATATTAAATCATTTGCAAAACTTAATGCTTCATCTCACTTTTATTCGCATTTTTTTTCTTTTCTTTTTTTAAAAGTTTTTACACGCAGCCCAGCAAGCAAAACTTCTTGCCTCAAGATTGCATTTAGATTGACATGTCAAGAAGACAATCTTGCTCAAGATTGTTACGTTACTAATTTTAAATTGTCAGCATCTTTCCACAAGATTATCAAGGAGTATGCAACCTAATATCGAAGATATATCAAGGTTGGTTGTTTTTGTAGTCTTGCATACAGATTGTCCTGACAAGAAAATGTCAAGATCTTGTCATGACAAGGCGATATCAATCTGTATGCAAAATGCTATTGCGCGTGCGCCTCTCTTTTATTGTGCGCGCTAATGATTTTGACGGCGATAGCAAGATATTAAGAACATTCTTTTCAATCCTGATGCCGACAAGATTTATGCAATCTTGATATTGCAGGACGAAATCAGTGTTGATATGTTAAGATGCATGCAGTAATGCATACGTCTTGCTATAACAACATTGCTTTTTAAATCTTTATGCAATCTTGATATCGCAGGACGAAATCAGTATTGACATGTTAAGATGCATGCAGTATGCATACGTCTTGCTATAACAACATTGTTTTTAAAATCTTTATGCAATCTTGATATTGCAGGACGAAATCAGTACATGTTAAGATGCAATATGCAGTAATGCATACGTCTTGCAATAACAACATTGTTTCTTGAATCTTTATGCAATCTTGATGTTGCAAGACAAAATCAATATTGATATGTCAAGATGTATGTAATATTGCATACGTATTGTTATAACAATCTTGTTATAACAAAATTTCTGCAATCTTTATGCAGTATTAAATGCGTGATATTGACGCCGTCTGTTCAATATCAAGATCTGTCAAGATAGCTGCAAGAAGTTTTGCTGGTAGGGAGTACTGTTGAAAATATAAAATAATTGTATCGGAAAATAAACTTAATCCGACGGATTTACCATAATGATATGCTGTTATTTGATTCGTTACAATGTGACTTGGACATCAAAATAAAAGTATTTACAAAGACTGAGATAAAATGAATTAAATTATAATCACCCCCTCCCCTCATTTTTTAGAACGACAGACCGCTGCGAAGCACTCACAGAGGAAGTTAAAGCTGCAAAATCATTGTATGAAACGGAAAAAGAGGACTGCGAAGATGTGATATCCATTGCACGCCGTAACGTACAAAACCAAGTCGCAAAAATCCTCGATTTGCAAGAAAAGAGAAGGATTTTGAATGGTAAAATATCCATAGAGCAAGAAAAATTGAGGAAAGAAGAAGATAATACTGAAACTCAGCTGAAGCTCGAGGAAGAGAGATTGACAAGGAATGTCGTGATTTTGCGTGAGTAACTTCCACTACACCAATTTGGTTTTAGAACTAACAGAGAAACCACACGATAGCGTAATAATGAAATAAGTGTAAATAAGTAGCAAACGTAGTGAAACATGCAATACACGCCAACCCGGTTATACCCTCCATGGACTGCACTCTGCAGTTTTGTGCTTGTTATGCACTCATCAGCATGTTGGCGGTGCAGTGGCGCACCCACAGGGGGAGCTAAGGGGCTTAAGCCCCTCTCAGGAGCTTGGGGATAAACTCCCTTGATAAGACCAAACTGCTTGAAATTTCTTTTTTTGGACTTTACCTTTGGAAATTTGTCGAGAGATAGTCCCCAACCTCCTTTTTAATTTCACCAAAAATACCTTCAATTTCTTTTTATAGGACTTCAAATTCGAAAACTTATCGAAGAAGGGTTCCCTCCCAGGAAACAATCCTCGGTGCGCCACTGTGGCGGTGTATTGCGTGTTTCTGCCATAGCCCCGGCTTAGAGGCGGTTACTCACTGCTTTAGTGAAACATGTTTTTGGACGCGTAAGTTGTTTGACCTCGTCTCCCCGTATTTGAAATATAAAATTTTAACGTACGAAAATGTTAAGAAATGTCGCCAGATTTAGCAAAATAGTTTGTAAGAAATAAATAACACCTTTCACGCGCTTTGCGGCTGCAATGTCGTTCCACATACAGACGGAGAAGTCCCGTGGTATACTTCTTCTACCTTTCACCAACTCTTTGCCAATTTGGCGACTTTTCTTAAATTTGGGCAACTTCAGATAATTTTGAGTCAAAAGATGTCTGAATACACTCTTCCGATTACAACTTATTTATTTATTTATTTTTTCATTATGACACTATTCATGCGGTTCCCTGGTAAGCAATCTACTGTAATGCAAAAAAATAAAAAGAAAGGAAATTGAAATAGCTTAACGAAACATGCTTTTTGATGCATGAATTATTTGCCCTCGTCCCTCCGTTATCGTAATATAAGGTCTTCAAGTCGGGTGACATTTTATGAAAAGTCGCTAAGTTTGGCAAGAAATGAAAGATTCTGGAAACGGTGATCAGCGTTTACGAAGCTACAGCGATTGTTTAAATGTGTATTTTTAACTAAGTTTCAATGGTTTTTAAAAAAATGATGTTAACGTAAGAGGGCAAATAATTTATGCGTCAAAAACCATGCTTCATAATTCTCTTTCAACTGCTTTTTATTTGAAATTTCCATTAGTACATTAACGTATAGTGTCCTGGTTAAAGTCGTATTTACCAACGGCAGTCTAACAAGGACACCTCAAACCTTGCGACCTTCGGGTCACCCATTTAACCGTAGCTCGGTATATGGAAAGAGACTTACCCTGTTACTTTGGAATAGACGTATCAAGTTTAGAAAATTTACATCGTTTCCATGGAAATCGTACGGAAGAAAACAGCTCCCCTCTTTTCTTATGCACCTCTGTTGAGGCATTTCATTTATTTTGTTTACCGAATTAGGTTTAGGCTTTTATTTATATCCTCATATCTCAATTATTTCTAAACGTTTTCTAACAAATCTAGGCATACGTAAGTAAAGCACTAGTTTCGAAGAAAAAATTGTGCTTTATTAACGTTGATTTTGCAATTAAATAATAGTTTACGCAGAAAGCAATTTTAATATTTTGCATTTAATCACTGTTGCAAAAGCTAAGTGTGATTAAAGTCCATAACTCCGTAACTATGATAACCATAAGGAGAAATTATTTTAGTTTGAGACGCCAGCTCTCGTTACACAAGGTATAGTATAGTATATACCTAAAGTCTTGAGGGGCACAACTCAGAAATGAGGGGAAAATTGCTTTCAAAAATACGAATCTGACCATGAGTCCAAGCTTCAAAAATACGATTTTGCGGAAGTTGTTGTGTCAAAATAGGTATAGCTTGTAAGTTCTTAAGCATAGTAATTTCATAAAAATATGAATTGGTCTACATAATTAGTTGTATATAATTAAATTACGAGATTTGCCGGTATGCGAACCCAATTGCCAGCTTGGACACATGGTAAGGTTCTCATTTTCGAAATCAATTTCTCCCTTATTTCTGAGGTGCACCTCAGGACTTTAGGTATGTACTACACTAGCAAGTCTTTTTCAATGCATCGAGCCATGACTAAACCAGTGACTCGAAGGGCGTAAGTTCCCCCTGTAAGCTCTCAGACACCACAAATTCACCTTTGGTCTACGTTTTACACAAACAAAGCATTCGATTAAGTTTGGAGCAAGGACTTTATTTGCAGGCTAATCAAACTTGGTTGGTTGGTTTTATTATGTTTAATGGCACAAGAGCCTTTACTGCGCCCAAACGATGGTTTTGTTTAAGCAATGAAGATGTGTTTAAATTAAAATTATCTAAAATACAATGGACATAAAACTCTAAAATTTTAAAAGCAATGAAACATATATGGGTGATTCTACGGTCAATGCGTTTTTTGTGTCCCCAAAGAAAAAATAATCTGTTTGATTTCACACTCATTATATCACTAGTAGCCGCTATTTTTATGATTGTAGTGGTAAGGGCCAGATGAAATTTCAATTTTTGGGGGGTTTATTGTTACCAGGGGAAAATGCGTTGCCAGGGGAGTGACACTATTGGCAGGATTCTGGTTTGATTTACTATTATTTCACTTATTTTTCGGTGTAAAATCAGAGTATGGATTCATTTCTATAAGATCTGTATTCAAAAAAAAAAAAAAAAAAAAAAAAATCGCGTTGTAATAAAATAAAAAAATTAATCTTGAAAACACGAGATATTGCATTCAAGTCGCACCTCAGATCCCAAATAAAAAAACTTCCCGCATTATTTACGTTCATTCAAATTGCTTTCACAAGTGCAATTAAGATTAAAAATGAAATTAATTATGCTTATAACACAGTTTTAACGTATATTTACCCTTTTTTGGAATAAAACTGCCAGGGTAGTGACGCCAGAGAAGTGACAAAATCACACATTACCTATAAAAACTACATCACGCGTTCTTCTTACTAAAACTTCACGTAAACCGTGATATCTGCACACAATAAGCATTACATTATACATACGCACACTTATGTAACGATGAAATATAAAAAGTTATACTTACCAGAGGAAATACTACAGCGACTGGCGCAGTACGCTTTGAGAAACTTTCAACGAGAACCGATGCAATAATATTTGAATTTTTTTTAAACCACTTAGCTTGCTTTTAACTTTACTCAGTAGTACACAAGTTATTCGCAGTAAAAGTCATCCTTTTGCATTTTTTATGCTAAATTTCAGTCTTTGAAGTTCGCCAGGTGAGGGTGACACTGTTTATATGACCCGTTGAATAGTGTATTTTTTAAAAATAATAATAAATATTTTTTCAATGTTTAATGATGAAATATTGTTACAAATCTTGTAAATAGTTGTTGTTTTTCCTGCCTTGCATCATTTTCATTAGTTTTGGTTTTATCTGACGTCATGTTGCAAAAGTATCTGAAGATATCACTTTTATTACTTGTATACCGGCCCTGTAACGTTTTGTAGTTTTTACACTTGCCCTGCATTTAATAAGCGTGAAGACATTTTTCGCTCGGAGTGTTTTCTTTTTTTTTCTTTTTCTTTTTATCGCTAGAACTTTCACAATGGAATTGTTCAAGTTATGAATGATTTGGAATACTCCGGATTTTGCTGGAACATTATCGAAACTACGTTTCGAGTATAAATAGCTGGCCTTGAACACAAGTCAGTTAGTTGTTTTCAGATTTGATTCTGGTGACTCGTTTTATTCGCTATTCGCTTGGGCGAATGTTTGTTTTGCTTTTGTAATTGCTTAATTACTGTTCACGTTAGATACGTGGTGCTGAATTACTGTTGAGAGTACAGTGTAGTGTTTGCTGCCTAATTGCTGATGTTTAGCAATTGTTTTCTGCTCTTATTGTAAATAGTGTACATACTTGTAAATAAATTTATAGTTACTTCCTCAAGATTGGAATGCTCATTTGAAGAAAGTTGAAGGTGCTACGGACTCGTTACAATATGTTTCTCTGTTAATGTAAGTGTCTGATTATGGCAGAAAACATTATGCCAAGTTAGCAAAAATTGAAAGTCAAACATGTTAGTATAAAATTTAATATTTGGACAGGCCAGGGTAGTATACATTTATGACTATTTTCAGCTGTAAATGCTAAAATAAAATAATTGTAGTGAATTAATTAGGTGGTCCATATAAAAGACTAGCCGGGTACCCGGCCCTGCCCGGGTTTCTGTGGGTGTAGGGTAGTTTAGTGAAACTCATTCATAAATTTCCCAACACTAAAGTGCATATCTATAAACATAATGGCTACTTCTGTAAACAATGGCTATGTTATGGATAAACTATTAAAAAAATAATGCAAGCTAAAAAAAATAGCAAGCTACAAATAATGTTTGAGTAAATAGGAAATGTTATAAGCTTGGTATATTATAAAAATATTTTTGAAAAAAAAAACTGAACCGACTTCGGAACTTTACTCAGCAAATGCTCTAAAAAGTAAAAAATAACTTTATTCTTTGAACACCATCGATACTACATTTAAACATAAGTTTTGAAGTCGGCGCAAAAAAGCTAAAGAGAATCATTCGAAACTATAAATATAAATTTAAATGAATCCAGGTTCTTTATTCGCATTCGCATTCATTGAAAAATACATATTTATGCAATGGTACAAATATTCAGCTCTCAATTTTCAATGATTTCTCTGAAAATGTTGGCAAAATATAGTAAACATCATTTTACCTATAGTTTTTGCGCCGACTTCAAAATTTATGTTTAAATGTAGTATCGATGGTGTTCAAAGAATAAAGTTATTTTTTACTTTTTAGAGCATTTGCTGAGTGAAGTTCCGAAGTCGGTTCAATTTTTTTTTTCAAAAATATTTTTATTTTATTCTTTTTAGTGTAAATGTACATATGAAATAAGGTAATGTTTCCATTGCAAAACTTCACCTAATTTTCTTAAGTAAATGCTTCATAAAATAAACTGTAAGGAAAAAAAAGGAAAGAAAGTATCAACGCGTCTAAAATTTGAAACGATTGACACTAAAAAATAATCCTCGTTATTCTCCGGTATTTATTTGTGTACTAGTTTAATTAAAGGCTATATTAACGGCTTTTCAATTAATTTATATTTCAAAACAACACTAGATTCTCGCAGTTCATAAAATTTCACGACGTATTACATACGTGGCCCGCTAATGAGTGTCATGTTAGCTTCAGTTAGGCCTTCATTCAAAATTTTCATGATGATTATAAAAACTGTTTCATATCAATCACGTTCTGTAACAATGGCTTTCATATTTAATCATTTGGGACAAATCGCTTTAAATTTGAGCAAAAATTTGGAGATTTTCTTCACTTTCTTCAGAATTCCTTTATCAAACCTTATGTAAATTAAGACTAATAAAACCTGAAATATTACGAATCAATCAGTACCTGGTACGACTTTCATTTCGTTGGAGTTCAGGAGGAAATAAAGCAGGACATAGAAAAGATACTCGGTTTTAGAAATTTTCAAATAAGACCATCAGAAAGGGAAATTTCATTAATGCAATCCATAGATAGCCTGGCGATCAAAATGGTCATTATTACGATTACTGTTGATCCCCAATTTCTTTTTCGAAAGATTTCTGCAGGTTACCAGTTTAGTCGAAACCCGGATCACGAAGAGGATTGGGACCAATCGGAAAAAAAAGACCTTCCTAACAAAAAAAGAATTTTTGAAAATCGGTCCTTTGTGTGAAGGCGGTTAAAAATAAATATATTATTACAGTAATCAATCGCACATGAAATTAAACCATATTTCCAAATATAGCTGGTTAAATAAGTCCCCATTGTAATTAGATTCTATCTCTCGTGACAAACCTTTGGTGAGGTGAAAACATCTTATGTACCTCTAATTAAGAAATTTTTGTGAGCTATAACCACTTTCATATTCTCTAACTATTGTCCCCCAAAATCATTTTTTATTTTTTATTTCACCCCCCCCCGTTAGTCGCTTGTTGACTCTAGATACAAAAAAAATCCTAAGAAGGCAATAAATTTCCATACTTACTCCCAGAGAAGCCTTGGTTCCAAAATTTCAATATGATTACAATCAATATTGTTTGCTGCATGGCACCACAAATTTTTGACAACAATGGGTTGAATATATTTACACCATTTAAGGGAGGAAATGACATAAAATTAAACATGGTTTTCACCATAATAACTTATTTTCAACTATAAGCTGTTGAAAAATAAAATCTATAGCCTAATCACTGTACCCTGTTACTGTAGCTATCTACGGTGAAAAAATGGTTAAAATCGGTTCAGTTAGTTTGGAAGATTACCCCGAACATACGTTTTTCAAAAGTAGTCTTTTATGTATATAGTTTAATGATACTTAATTCACTAGTTTTTTAGGATATGAAATATTAGCTAAAAGAATAATCTGTAGAACTGTTTTCTCTTTCAGGAAGAAACTAAACTTCTACTCATAGGAAGGAACTAAATTTGAGAGGGATATAACTTTTACACTAGAATTCAGAAGACTACTGAGCAGAAGCGGCGCTATCCCAAGGATGAAGGACAGTACCACAAAGCTCTTCAAGAAATTTAGGAGAAGAATCCAGCAGATGAAGTACGTAAAGGTTAGTTCAAAATTTAACTAATTCTTTGCCGAATAATGCACATATTGTGACTCATAATTACTTTTTACTTGCCAAAACTCTGAGTTTAAATAACATAGAGAGAAAGACTACTAAGCTACTGCCCCCCTCCCCTTATTTTTTTCAAAGATAAGAACTCAAAATTAAATTAGGAAATCTAAAAAAAAAAAAAAAATAACACGTGCTACATGGCCCGAACCTCATATTCAGATTAATCCTTCATGAATCAGAACACCACAAAAAATTTTTAAACTTCTAACATTATTATTTACTATGAACAATAGAAATACCGAAAAAGAAACTATAATCACAGCATTTTTTAAGCAGCAATCTTAAGTAAAATTCTTTAGTGAAGTAAAGTTTCATCTGTCTTATCTATCTTCTATCCCCAGCTAATCAATGCATTATTTAATGAAATCCTTCCTGTTTTCTCAAGGGGCTCATTCACGTTATGACCGTTCCGTCCCGAACCGAGTGATTTTTTCGGGACGTGACGGACGGAGGCGAAAAACTGTCGAGCATGTCGCCCATTAGCTCCGTCCGACAGTCACGTGTATGGGATTCCCTCACGCCACTAACAAAAAAGAGGCGCGCTCCTGGCGGAGAGCCAATGAAGGTCACTACCACTACCCAAAAATCAGACAGGCTGTCGGCGCCGATGACCCTAAAGCATTCTAGAAACAATGACGGAAGCCGATGATTTGGCTTGCTGTCATGACAACGGATTCCGAAAACCACCAGTTTCGCAGCAAAAACATTCTGTTTCGGGACGGCCGGATGCAGGTCGTATGTGAGTAGAGCTTGTAAGTACAACAAGTGTTTATCTGAATTCTTGAAAAGTGTATACGTTAGTCCACACAACGAAAAACTAAGAAAATCATTTCTTATCCAGGTGCTGCCCAATAGGGAGGAGCGTTGTTTTCGGCGATGTATGAGTGGACTGTAAATGTGATTATGAATAAGACTAATTTGCTATAATAAACCTTTATACACTATTTACATAATAACTGCAATATCATTTTCTATGATGCTAACAATATAGCTATTCCATAATAATAATAGTAGTAGTACCTATACCCTAATTCCAGCAAATAATGCTCCTATGCAGGAGCTCTACGAAAATGCAACCATTTTGCATGAAAACTAAACTAAAACTATAAAGTGAAATAACAGCGCTTCAAGTTCTGACGAGTCCAGTTGCTCTGCACGAGCTCGCAGACACTCACGCAATCATTAGCGCTAGAATCCAAGGCGGAACTAGAATCATGACGTAACATACCGGCCCCCGTTGAGATGTCTCAACATGCAATGAGATTACAATACTAAATAAACAAAAAGCTACAATAATATAAAGTATGATACATCATAATAATACAACTAGATTTTTTTTTAAATAATTAGTCGTTTCCTTCAATGGGAAGGGG
>JAXGGA010009369.1:0-51712 GCA_038373865.1 Uloborus plumipes
AATTGCCAAATTTATGTAGTGTTAATAGGTTTTTTGAAATACTATCTTTAACAGTTAGACTATGGGATTGGGACAGCCAGGGGACTGTGTTTTTGGTGCTTAGATAATTTCTAGAAAAAAAAAATTAAATTGTTATCGCTCCAAATACAATTGGCCCACAAAGTATTAATGCTTTTCTTGTATTAAGAGCGATAATTACTTAATTATACTTTATTATTTTTAAAATACTTGGTCCGGACAGCCAATTACCAGTTTACAGAGAATCGCCCATATAGCTCTTTAAAGTTTTGTGCCACCATGTATTTGATTCAGATAAAACTTTTTCAGAATTTTTTTACAAATATTTCCCGTTCTGAAATGACCATATAATTTTGTATTTGGGTAAAATACGTCACAAAGAGCCACCTGGTGGCGTTAACTAAATTTTGTTATGAAGTGCGGATTCGACTTTTGGGCTTAGCATGGCAGTATAGTGATGGGATTTTATTATTTTACTGTCCAACACATCATACCCTTTGAAATCATAAAATGAAACATTTATCTTATTCTGTAGAACCATTCAAACTGTACACCAAATCTGTCAATCTGCACACTATTCAAAAATATGAAAAGAGTGGACAATAATAATAACGATAAAATTATTTTACTATTTTCTATTTCAGAAGCATAAGTATTTAAAACATATAAAATTGCCGTTTTTAAAGGAAAGTGGTAATTTTGCATTTCCCCCCTTTTTAGCTAAAAACTTCGAGTATTTGTGAAGATCAAATTGTAATATTCGTGTAAATTTGTTTCGGGCCCTAAAGTTTTGCGAAAAGCTCTAACAGTCGAAAGTCAACTCTGAAATTATCCAGATGATTTTCTACAGAAACTTTTAAAACATATTCTTAACCCAGGTAGCACAAGTAACCTTTAAACGTTTTATAAACGTTTTTAAGCGATTGTTACAACGTTAATAACCATTTTATAACCTTTAAAAAACGAAGTGTGCTACTTGGGAAGTAATATTTCAACGATACGTAGAAGAATTTGAAAAGACAAAAATGAAAGTTTCTAAATCTGGATGAAGTAAGTGTAAAATATTATTATTTGAGATAAAAAATCAAGTACTTTAATAGAGTTAAGTCTTATTTTAACACATCTTATGAACTACTTTCGTAGGGGTACTCTTTAACTTAATGCCTGGTTCTTGTTAAAGAAGAGACCCGAATATTAACTTAACTGAATTATTTTATCTCAACTAAAATTCATTCTTCGTCACATTTATTAGATTCAACGTTCCCGAAAATACTGTGCAAATGCGCAAAACTTAAGGAAATCAAATTACTTTCTTACTTAATGCAATTCGGCACATTATTTTAACCAAGTTATTTTTCATATTCGCATCATACAAAATTGCTTGTGGAGTTAAATACAGTATTTTTTCTGGAAGTGCTTATAGAAGTTACAAGCTATTTTTATTAGCTGTTGGAATGAGCTTAAACTTATCGATTCGCTTTTGCATATATACTCTTTGATGTGATACAATATTTGATATGTGATACAATATTTGAGCAACTTTTAAAGAACAAATATAATGACTAACATCTTATTTTTTTATTTTTTTTTGCAGAAGAATTAAACATATCACATTATGGGCCACATGAAAATAACTCAGTATTTCACTACGACTGATTGATTTCATTTATAAGTTTTAAAAACATTGCAATAAAAATTCGAACTTTTAATTCACTTCATTTAGGTTACAACGAACAAATTGTAAAAAGATAAATCCCCAGCGCTTTATAGGAAAGAGGGAATGCTTAATGCTTGGAAGTTAATGCAACCAGCCATCACATGATATATCAAGTTTAACTTTCTGCGGAATGTATCAAAAGTGGGGAAGGCTGCGAATGGTTGTGACATTTTTAAAACAAACACTCTAAACTATTTGAAAAATTGACTGCTTAACGTAAATATCGGTTTTTTTTCTCAAGTAGTTACTCAGGTTTTTAATTTAAAATAATGTTAAAAACTAACCAATTGGAAAAATAATGAATAAATGAGTTTTGTGAAAACAGCTGTGTAACTTTTATCTCCCAGCTAGGGGTAAGTTGTTACACCATACGTAGCTAATTGTGATTAGAAAAAAGTAACTGAATCTAAGAATTATTATTGCTACAAATTATAGTTTCTTTGCTCAATGTAGATAAAGAGTATAGCATTTTAAAATAATATATTTCATGGAGCAGTACAAAGTTAAAAAAAACCAAAATTATGAACATAAATCGAACAAAAACTTGGGTATCCTATTTTTTTTTGTCTTATTCCTCACAGACATTAATACACTGCAAAAAAAAAAAAAAAAAAAAAAAAAAAACAGCTCTTGTTTTTACAGTATAATACTGGCAGCAGAAGTTCCAGTTTAAAACTAAAAGCACAGTAATAAACTGTAAAACTAGCTTTTTTACATTTTATTACTTTAAAACTAGGAATTTTACAGTTTATTAGTATAAAATTAGTAATTTTACCATAAAATTAACTGTGTTATACTGTAAAAACAACAGTATAATACTGGCAGCAGAAGTTCCAGATTAAAACTGTAAAATGCACTGTAATAAACTCTGAAACAAGCAATTTTACAGTTTATTTCTGTAAACTAGCAATTTTACAGTTTACTTCTGTAAAATTAGCAACTTTACAGTTAATTACTGTACAATTACTGTAAAATTAGCTGTATGATACTGTAAAAACAACATCTCTTTTTTACAGTATAGGTGAATTCCAACGTCGATAATAACAATATTAATGGAAATTTTTCGTTAAAAAATAAGAAAAAAATTATAAAGCAAATAGATGAGAGGCAACGATAATATTTGTCTCTGATTAAAACTTTCGGAAAATGCTGTTCATAAACCTTTAATTTTCATGTGTAACCGGCAATTAATGCAATTGAAAGTATGTGGCTCACATGAAACAAATGAATAAATCCTTAGCATGATTTCCATGTATCTAGTTTATCTTACACCAGCTCCGACGTCACCAGCACAAGAACGAATGAATTAAAGCAAATTCCCCTAATGTAATTGTCTTCTGTTACCCTGAAATGAGAGGAAGTGAAATGAAAACTATCATTTTCATTTTCTGTAAAAAACATGAGCGTGACGTCATGGGTGTCAAATTATTTGTTTCTTTTGCATGTGATTCAGCGGAAGTGTGGCTAGTGGCGCATCAAAACAGAAAAGAAAAGTGGAAGCAAGATTGATTTCATCTTTTTTAATGATATTTTTAAAAAACAGAAAGTCAATTTGTTTTTACTGTTCATAGAAAAAGTTAGAAAGTTGTATCCAAGATCTGGGATTCTATCGAGTATACTCTACACTTTGAAATATAGAATTGATGTTTTGCGCCTTTACCAAATTTGCACGAATTCCAATATTTTGATGTTTTTTTTTACAGTGTTTTAATTTAAGAAAACTACAAAAGGAGTAAATTTCTTTTTTCCAGACGACATACTTAGTTTTATGTAAACAATTTATAAGGCAAAACAATCTTTTTATTTATTCATCTAGTTTTTTGCACCAGAATACAAAATTAATGGTAACAGCATTTGTACAAGGTCAGGTGAGGTTAAAAAAAAAAAAAAAAAAGCAATATGGTTAAACTTTTAAATACCTTTCTTTTCAGGACAATATTATTTCGGTGTATTTTCGTTTGACTAGCTGTTAAGCTATGAAGACGTTTCTTCCCTTTTTGAAAATCCCGCAAACGATAAAGAAATTTGATTTGCTTGATTACTGTGGCGAAAATTCTCCAAATTAAACATAATTAAAAAAGTAATTTAAATTTATATTTAAGTTGAAATTAGAGTTTTAAAGTGATTTGGAACACTTTTGTGTATAATTTGATTTGATAATTTAAATTTTAAAATGATTATTTTAAAAATAAAATTATAAAATTATGCATAAAAATGTTCTGTAACATGTGTGTTATCTGTTTTTTAAATCGACCTAATTGACTTAAGGTTATTTCTTTTCTCAATCTAAGCTTAAAAGAAGCTCTGGTTAGACAGTTTTTTAGTCCAAAGGAAGCAAATAAGAAACCTGCTACTCTTAGGTAGTATAATGTTAGATATCTGTCAATAAAATTCAGATATTTTGAGCGGTTTTTGAAGTGCAGCTTAAGAAATATGAAAGTAGCTAAATTTATGGTCATTTTACTCCCCCTCAGATTTTTATGCTTTATTTGATATTCCCATCACTGCTTCGTTTCTCCATCACCAAAATATTTTCTTTTAGAAGCTGAACCATCAAAAGAACTTCTTTTATTTCAGATTTTCCATTTATCTATAATAGTTTTGGAGTGAAAAGCAATAAAGTGTGTTGCAGAGGGACTTGAGTGAGGTTAATGTAATATCACACGGTTAGGCTCCAGATTGTTCAGAGACAAACTAGTAAACGGTTTCCTGAGCTTATAAAAGTTAAGATAGAGAAAAACCACAATGTTCATTTTTTTGCTTTGAAAAATGTAAACTCTCTCTTATTTAACAAAAATTTTATACTTTCGATAAGGAGCAAATGCCAAAATATAAAAATTAAAAAAACAAAAAAAAAAAAAAATCCTCATACAGTCGACGCTCGTTACAACGACCACTCGTTATAAAGACTATCCTAATATAACGACCGGTGAGAAAATCCCCAACTGTATCCCGATATACTCTATGTTCTACCTCTTACAGCGACCACTCGTTATAAAGACCGTTTTCTGTAGGACAGAGACGGTCGTTATATCGAGCGTCGACTATACACTGTAAAAAATGAATGTTGTTTTTACAGTATAATACAGCTAATGTTATAGTAATGAACTGCAAAAATTGTCGATTTTACAGTAATAGACTAAAATTTCTACTTTTACAGTACTAAACTGTTAAATTGCTAATTTTACAGCAATAAGCTGCAAAATTGCTAATTTTACAGTTTATTACCATGCATTTCACTTTTAAACTGGAAACTCTGCTGCCAGTATTGTACTGTCGTTTTTACATTATAAGAAAGCTAATTTTTACGGCAATAAACCGTAACGTTCCTAGTTTTATAGTTTATTACTGTGTATTTTACAGTTTATTACTGTGCATTTAATAGTTTTAAACTGGAACCTCAGCTGCCAGTATTATACTGTAAAAACAACAGTTAATTTCTTGCACAGTGTACTTATTCAGCCTTTTCAAGCTTTTCATTCACAATGGAAGCACTTTTGACAATACTCAAGTTCCAAGGAAACCTAACGTCAACTGTTAGCTTTTTCATATTTCTTTTTAAAAGATAAAAAGGAATTAAAACTTTTTTTAATGAGCTACATTTCCTACATCTTTTATTACACACACACAACGAATTAAAAAAGTAAACACCTTTCTTGGGATTTTCAACAACAACCTTATTACACACTGTAAGCAAATTCCGAAACTGCCCAGATTAATTTTGGGCGAAGTTCTGGGATTTCACAGGTTTTGACAGGGACGTCCTTTCAAGTTTTTCCAGGGGGGGGGGGGGCAAACGGTCCAAACGCAATGCAATTGCATCGGAAAACATTAAAAACCACGCCCACTTATATGTAAATACATTGAGTTCTTAAAGCCAGGGGGTGGGGCAATTGACCCCCTTGCCCCCCTAAATGACGGGCCTGGGTTTTCACCACGTGACCGTTAAAAACAAACATGTCTGCCAAAATGTTTCCTTAAGCGCTGCAAGTTTTATGAATAAAGACTTTTCCCTGTTCTGAGAAATATTTTTAGGTACAAGTGGGAAAATATATTCAGGTTCTTTCCTGATTTATTCCAGAAACATGACTAGCTTATATTGGGAAGGTTTCTGTATTCTTCAGTGGAAGTCCAGGTTAATATCAGGAAGATTAGTGACTTTTAGCGGAAAAATTTAATGTTTTTTTTTAAACTTGTGGTTGGCAGAAATTAGGCATGTCAGCTGTCTGTCCGAACGTTTCTTTATTTCTTTACTGTGAAACATAATTTAAGGGAAACTTTTTTGTTTGTTTCAAATGGGGCTGCGTTTGCCATTTGCAGACCTAGTGCCACTCTTTCATGTGGCGCCTCCATCAGTGGAATGCCATTGCCACGAGGATTTTGATGCCCAGTTTCCCCACTAGATGGAGGCACCTGGGCTCTGTTTGATGCGAAACTGCACTGGGAATTTAATTTTGCCAAGAGATACTATAAGCCAAACAAGTACTCGAGGGATCTTTTACATGCCACTAATTATACGACATGGACGCTGTCGATTTTCCGCATCATGAAAATCCACCAACCGAAGTCGGGTTTGGGGCGCGTCTTTGGGCGTGAGAGGCCGGTGTCTTAACCACCACACCACTCTGTCGGCATTGAAGGGAAACTATTTTTTTTGTATTTTCTAGACACAAGAGTTGAAATTGATCGAAAAATTAATCACAAAACATGAAAACTAAAGATAGTAATCATGGATTGGGAGTGAAAGAGTCAAAGTAAACAGGAGGCATAGTCCCCAATCCCCCAATTCAATAAACAGTTTTCATGGTGTACAATACAATAAAGCACAGGAAAATAAATGGGTATTATTCCTCAAACGCGTGGCACTTTTTTATTTTTGGCATTACCTCGTTAATGACTGGAGATACCATAAAAATTTAAGAAGAATTACAAGTCACCATTATGAGATGATTGAGTCAGATGTAACTGCAACAATTGTAAGAACCATAAAAACTGGGATTCTTTCTTTCAGATAAAAGTAGGAAATACGATAACGCTCAGAAACATTAAGTTAATGATGTTATTTTATCCGACATTCTTGTCAAAACAACGTGGGCTACTGTGTTGGTATAATAAAATATTTGAGCCTAATTTGATTCTTCATATTACAGAGAAAAACTCCTTTTCAACAGAAATAAAGATTTTTCCACATGGCTCCATCTGATGATACTTTTTAGAGTTTTCTAGGCGAAAAAAGTCAGTCTAATACAGAACTTCACGAAGAAAAACATAAATCTTTGGTCGCCTAAATAAAAGATATTAAGCTGTTTTACGCCTCAAAGAAAAGTGGTAGAGATGTAATGCTTTATATACCTTTTATTTTTAATGAGACATTTCGTTTTAGACACTTTTGGTAAAATAATAACACGAGCAATCATAAGGCATTTTGAAATGCGCACACTTACGAAAAGCTATTGATCTTATAAGATCTACCAGGCGAATTTCGCTTTTCTTTACACATTGATCTGAATAGATATGAGTTGACGTTGTTCCTTGAAATTTTAAAGCTTTATACTGAGGTTCTATAATCTATATGTATCGTGAACACAACTCTTAGCAGAAAGTTTTGTGACTTACACTTACACTGCAAAAAATAAATTGCTGTTTTTACAGTATGATACTGAAAACAGAGGGTTTCAGTTTAAAACTGTAAAAGCGCAGTACTAAACTGTAAAACTAGCTATTTTACAGATTACTACTCTAAAACTAGCAATTTTACAGCTAATTATTGTAAAATTAGCAATTTCACAGTTTATTACCACAAAATTGGTTGTATTATACTGTAAAAACAAACAGTGTAATACTGGCAGTAGAGGTTCCAGTTTAAAACTGTAAAATGCACAGTAATAAAATGTAAAACTGGCAATTTTCCGGTTTATTACTGTAAACTAGCAATTTTACAGTTTCCTTCAGTAAAATTAGCAATTTTTCCGGTTTAGAACTTGTAAAATTAGCTGTATTATACTGTAAAAACAACTAACTTTTACAGCGTAGCTTAAAGTATTGCTAAAGATACAATACACAGGGTTATCCAACAGGGCTTCCCCTCAGCTCACAAGGTTTTTGAATCACAAACTTACCCTCATGAGCGGGTGCATAAGCTATTTTATTCAATTTATGGGATCTCATTATGATGTTGCATAGTTTGCGTGTATCATAAACTGTTGGATTTGTTTTAGCTTAGACGTATTTCATTATCTCTACTAGTCACGTGTATGTAATTTTTTTGATAAGGAGAACATATATCATTGATACACACATTTTTAGGCAGATTTTTGTTTTAGTTTGCCTCCTAAAGAGAAAAGTGGCCTATGTCAAAAAAGAAAGACTAAAATAGGAGCTTTATCTTAACTTTATAGGTTTTCAAGAATGCATAATTAAACGGTAATAATTGGTAATTATTGGCCAATTCGCCAATTATTTATAATTGACCAACTTTTATTGAAGAGTATCTGTTTGAAAAATTGTTTTTGCCTACAGGAGGAAACGATACTGAATGAATTTATTATAACCAATAGTTTAAAACTCTAATACAAGTACAGTAAACTCTCACTTATGCACCGGCCTAAGGGACCAACAGAAAAAGGCTCATAAGTGAGAGAGACGCATAAGTGAACAAGCCTATTTAAATGACTAAAACGAAACATAGGTTCTAATGAGAGAATGAATAAGAATGGTTCTATAGAAAAGGGACATATTACTACGGTTTAGCAATTACTGTAACGTAACTACAATGATGAAGAGAAAAGAAAAATTGCAGCATACCTAATTACAAACTGTTCCCTTTTTAAAACGACCCATAATAGATAGTTGGCCCTCTCCGAACTCTAGTTCATGCAGAAAAAAGGCCTTCCGTGAGCAATGAAGGCGCAAGATTAAAGAGGAAAGTGAATAAAATGCTTATTTTTTAAAGAAAATAAATTAACTTTTTTACATTTCAGGGAAAATTCGGCGCATAAGTAAAATATTTATGATTAGAGCGACGCATAAACGAATGATACTATCATTATATTTCTATGGAATGTGCTGGGACCATTCAAAATCGTCGTATAAGTGAAAAAGGCGCATAAATGAGGCGGTGTATAAGTGAGAGTTCACTGTACATCCATTTCAATCAAAACGTACAATTTATCGTGGTAGGAGTGAGCAATAACTTCATATTTTTTTAATTTAAGGAACAGCAAAGACATAACAGAGATTGCAAGGAAAATTCAAACTGAAGCTGAAATTTTTCAGGAAAAAGGGAAAAAAAAGGACCAGATTTTGAAAAGAAAAAAAAAAAAAAAAGAACACTTTTAAAGACTTGAAACTTTAGAAAAGGACTTTTAGGAAAAAAAGGGGACCAGAGTTGAGAGTCCTGAAAACAGGATTTTTTTCCCTGAAACAGACTGTTTTCCAGCTTAAATCACTCAATTTTAAAAATCTGTTTTCCATTTTTCATAAAATATTCTTGATCTAATTTTATTTCATTCATACCCTATGGGTCCCCTCCGTGCCTGCCATTTATGACTTGTTTCCTAAAACTCGCAGTATACTACAGTGACAAAACAAATAATAATGTACACATTAATAAATTAGTAAAAATGCGTATCATTGATTTTTTACAATGACTTGAGACGGTTCAATTTATATAAAAGACCAAGCCATAAACAGCATAACTCATGGTTTTTAGTTCAAAATATTTTCCTCATATTAAGAGCAAACATTGTGCAATCAAATAAGCTCGATCAAAAGGGTCGGAGTCGGATGCTTTAAAATTTCACAAGTCGGAGTCTCCCCCGTCCCTCTCTATATCCCCGCACTCCGCAGACTCCGCAGACTCCGCAGAAGTTAAATGTTTCCATCTTCTATACTTGGAGTGAGTACCGCTAAGAACACAATTATAGCTTATACTTAGGCTATGACTTGATATTGAGTTGCAATTTGAAAATCTTGATGTAAGGAACATTAACGTGGCAAAAAATGGGTTAAAACGCATACTTAATTGATATAATTTTGCATTTATAATATATCAATAGATAGTTTTCGGTTTAAAAAATATAGAGAGAGCAACTTGGGGCAAATTGAGATAGCGAGACAAAGTGAAATAGAGAAATATTTAAGCGCCACCTATCTGGTGATATTTTAACTACGTGGTTACACATGTAGTCTATTCGAATCAGGGAAAAGTTATGTTTGAAGATTGAGATGTATGATTAATACAAGTAATTTTCAAAAATCCATTAACTTATTGTAATATTTTGCTGCAAGTCGAAAATTATTTTTGTTATTCTGAAATGATAAAATCCTTGTTGTAAACATTTTCGAAACCAGTTGAGAGCTACTTATATTTGGTTCAGTACTTATTTATTTCATATTAAGCTTACTTTTATTTTAAAATTTTTGCACAATTTGCCTAGTCTGCTGTGCATGCGGGGTACAGTGCATGGGGCAAAGTGAAATAAGTCGTTCCGTAAACTCATTCAATCGTTTATTAAATCAATAACGTATTCATTAATTAATTGATTAATTTATATTCTTTCATTTAATAATTATTTGCTTGTTAATTTATTCACTTATTTTCCTTTATTCACTTATTTATTTTCTTATACATCAATAAATAAATTAATTTATTTGTTCGTTTAATTTTTCATTTATTCATTCCTTTATTTACTCATTCATTTGATCGAAACTGCTTTTTATAATCAAACAGAAAATATTTATTTTTCCCTTGCACCAAAGGGAAAAAAAAGTGAGGAGTTTCTTTTTTTTTGAATGTGCGAATTCTCGAAACTCATTGGTAACAATGACTAAAGGAGTGGGCGAATGGCAGCAAACATGGGGTGGAGTGCCTTGGTACAGTACATATATATATATATTTTTTTTTTAATTAAAAAATATACTCTTGAAAAGTTAAATGGTCATCAGAGTGGGTTGCGTCTGCTGCTTTATTTATCTTCTTTCGATTGTGTTTATTTATCAACTTTTATTTTACCAAAACTACTTCGCCCATTTATATTCACTTATGATTGCAAAAATTTGTGAACTTGTAATCTAATTCAAATAATTTCCAAAACAAATAAACGAAATTGAACAATAAGTGAGTAGCGAAATATTTGTTTATGCAAAGAGAAGTATTGACAGTCAAATCCTGAAAATCTTTACTTTCAATCAAATGCTTTCGAAAGCATATTTAAAAATAAAGTTGCCTAAAAGGTATTTTCTTTTTAGCTGAAAATGAAAGCTAATATTAACCAAAGCTCATAGGTTGGTTTCTAACATGAGTATTGTTAGAAACCAAAGCTCATAGGTTTTCTGTTCGTTACAAGGGGGGACAGAATCTTTCAGCTTTGTGCCTCAATGAAAAACATGATCACATTGGAAACAATAGATGTTGTTTTTACAGTAAAAACCAGCTAATTTTACAGTAATTTTACAGTAATAAACTGTAAAATCGCAAATTTTACAGGGTAGTTTGTACAATTGCTGGTTTACAGTAATAAACTAAAATTGCTAGTTTCAGTTTATTATTGGGCATTTTACAGTTTAAAACTGGAACCGCTGCTGCCAATATTATACTGTTGTTTTTACAGTATGATACAGCTAATTTTATGGTAATATAGCTAATTTTACGGTAATAAACTGTAAAATTGCTAGTTTTACAGTGATAAAGTGTAAAATAGCTAGCTTTACAGTTTATTACTGTGCTTTTACAATTTTAAACTGGAATATCTGCTGCCAGTATTATACTGTAAAAACTAGTTTATTTTTTGCAATGCAACGAAATTTGACATTTTAATAAGTTGTGCATAATTGCGTGTTATAATTTTTTTAGCCGTAAAACTCGCATCTCAGATGCGTTTTGAATTATACTTTGGGGGAAAAATATCAATACATACTAATATTTTGGTACGATGATAGAAGCTATAATAAATTGTTTGATAAAGGATAAATAAAAAAAAAACCACAAAAACATAATTGCAATAAACTCAATAAATCTTATTTCTCTTATCAAATGACACAAGAGAAAAAAAATATTGTGAATTATTTCCTTGTACGGAAGCCTATGGTTATTTATATCTTTCTACATTAACGTTCTATTGATATTATTTCTGGAAATGGATCCTCGCGAAAAAGACAATGTATTACGAGATATTTTGTTGTCATTGTTCAAGGCTAATTCTTCAAATCAAAGGTAAAGGTTGGTTAATTACTTGACAATGTTAACGCTGGCGTCTTGGACAGGTTTAGGAATAATTTCGAATACAATTTTGGGGGAATAAAATAATTTCTATAGAACTTGTTAAAAATGTAGATTGAACATTAGTCACTTTCCGTTGAAATAGTCATGTCATTTTTTTTGTCAGAAAATAGCTCAATGCTTCACATGAAATAATCAAATTTCAGAGGAAGATCTAAAATTTGAAAAAAAAAAAAAAAAAAAAAAAAGACGAAAAAGAAACAAAGCGTAGTTACATGTGCTCCTTATTAAACTTTCCTACTTCTTTGACGTTGGTTTCTTTATATTTACCTGTAAAATTAAATTTAATAGAGACGTTTACAAAATTGTATTCAAAAAATAATTAAATAAAAAAAAGAAAAGATTTAATCTCATTTTCTGATGCGATTTAGCAGTTTTTAATCGAAGGAAAACATGATGAAAAACAATTATCAAAATCGAACCAAAAACACATCAAACGAAGACTTTGATAGTACTATTAAATTGCAGACATTTATGAAATTAACTTTGAACGTCATGAGAATAAGCAGAATTTACAATCAATAAAGACTGGAATACGAATATTTATATTATGTGTGTGAGTATGTATGTGTGTGATCTCGACATGGAACACGAAGAGTATCAGACAGTGGAATCATATTTTATGGTCAATTTACTGAATTAATGTATGGGAGACATTGAACCAGACTTCGGGAATAGATTTCTCTAAAGCGCAGTTATAAAGTTAAATGTTTCCATCTTCTATACTTGGAGTGAGTACCGCTAAGAACGCAATTACAGCTTATACTTAGGCTATGACTTGATATTGCCTTGCAATTTGAAAATCTTGATGTAAGGAACATTAACGTGGCAAAAAATGGGTTAAAACGCATACTTAATTGATATAATTTTGCATTTATAATATATCAATAGATAGTTTTCGGTTTAAAAAATATAGAGAGAGCAACTTGGGGCAAATTGAGATAGCGAGACAAAGTGAAATAGAGAAATATTTAAGCGCCACCTATCTGGTGATATTTTAACTACGTGGTTACACACGTAGCCTACGAAGATCGCACTCCGCTTTACACCAGCCTGTAATTTTCCCTCAAAAAGCGAGGGACAGGGGCAAGGAATTTCGCCGCCAGATGTCGCGTTAACCGGGGCAAACAAAGCGCTTTTGGGTCATTCCATGTCAAGTGATCCAACGTTTTTTACCTTACATTTTTGTATTTCTTTCATATTTGGCTCATCAATTGTACCCCTTGAGGTAATCAAAAATCTCAATTTTTGGATTTTTATCTTTATTATTTTTTCATTTATGAGACTTTGAACTTTGGAAAAACCCTCGTTTTTCCATGGATAAGGGAACATAAAAGGAACCATAACTCGGCACCAAAAATAGATAGAATGATTTGGTAAATGGCATTTTAAAGTACGTTAGTTGCCGCTTAATCTGATATGCAACATGACTAATTTGATAAAAATTTTCTCTTTCAAAAAATGAAATTATAATTTTCAAATTTAAATTTCTCGAAAAACATATAATGAATTTTTAAAAAAAAATTCTCAAAAATTCTTGTGTATTTTATCTATGTTTGTACAAATTTTTAGATTGGGATCTCGATGGGATCATATTTTTTTGAATTTTTGAATAAAACTGTATAGGAAAAAAATGATATTTTTTAGATTCTATTTATTTAAATACTAAGTTCTCTTGCTTGTGATTGTCTAAAAAGTAGTAAACAAACATGAATATGTTTAAAGTAAGCTAGCATGAGCTTATAGATTTGTCAGGTTCACCGCCCTCCCGGCCTTCCTCCCCCGCACAACCACTCTTTTTTAATTCAAAACTGTTCAAAATGTTAAAAAACTCTTTGATACAAAATGAATAGTAAACTTATTTAAAGTTGGTAAATGAGTTTCCTTATAACTAGACGAAGTATCCCCCTCCTCCACCCAAATATACCATTGACGCTGTACTATTATGACGTCTAACCTGGGGATTGAATTGACTATTATTTTTACTCTAGGTAAGTGAGCTAGCATTAACTTGTAGATTAGTCAGCTCCCCCTCCCTTCCTTCCTGACCCAACCATTTTTTCCAGCAAGCTGTTTAAAATGCTAAAAAAAAGCTTCTTTGATACAAAATAAACAGTAAACTTATTTAAAGTTGGTAAATGGGCTTCCTTATAACAAGGCAAAGTACAACCCTTCCCCCACCCAAATATACCATTAACGCTATACTAATATGACGTCACCTGGGGATTGATTTGAGGATTATTTTCCCCTTAGGTATATATTGTTTTTCAGACGAAGTGTTTCGTTTTCAATCCGAACTTCACAAAGTGTACTTCCATTCAATATCTGAATTTAAACTTATGGTTCATTTCATCCCCTCCCCCAGCACCAATCTTCAATTTTGAAGGGAGGAAATAAATGGGTCGCCCCAAGATCATAGCAAACAGCAAAATAGCACTGTTTCCCCTTGTTCTCATAATTTTTCCCATAATTTTCACACAAAACTGAAAAGAAATCAAAGATATCAACGTGATATGTCAGTCCCCATCACTGCCTTTCATTTCTCTTTTTGGACAAAGCTCATGAGCTAATAGGAAAGAGTAGCAAACAGAACAAACTGAAACACTACCAGACATCAGTAGAGACTAAGGCTTTGAAATGGGTTAGGCGGGATGATAAAAAAAAATAAAAGTTTGGAGTGGGAAGCTAGGCTAAGGGGGGGGGGGGAGCAATCTGTAAAGAAAATAAACAACATGTGAGGTTGTGCTCAAAAAAGCAGTGTTTGTTTAATATATGAATAAAGATATATCTTGCTGCATTACTTTCCTTTACAACAAAATGAAAAAGAACACAAGCGATTAAAAAATTAAATAACAGCTCCACACTAGATAATGTGGAAAGATAGTTATGGGGACACAGACATATGATCTGATATTTTGATTTATTTTCAGTTTTGTGCGAAAAGAATAGAAAAAACGATGAGAACAAGGAGAAACAGTGCTATTTTGCTGTTTGCTATGATTTTGGGGCGACCCATTTATTTCCTCCCTTCAAAATTGAAGATTGGTGCTGGAGTAGAAGATGAAATAAATCATAAAGTTAAATTTCAGATATTGAGTGGAAGTACACTTTGAAGTTCGGATCAAAAAAGAAACACTTCGTCTGAAAAAAAAAATATATACACCTAAGGTGAAAATAATCCTCAACTCAATCCCCAGGTTAGACGTCATATTAGCATAGTGTGAATGGTATATTTGGGTGGGGAGGGGGATACTTCGTCTAGTTATAAGGAAACCCATTTCCCAACTTTGAATAAGTTTACTATTCATTTTGTATCAAAGAGTTTTTGTTTTTTTTAAACATTTTGAACAGTTTTGAATTAAAAAAGAGTGGTTTTGCGGGGAGAAAGGGGTAGGGGGGTGAACCTGACAAATCTATAAGCTCATGCTAGCTCACATTTAACATATTCATGTTTTTGTTTATTACTTTTTAGACCATCACGAGCCGGAGAACTTAGTATTTAAATAAATAGAATCTAAAAAATATCATTTTTTCCTATACAGTTTTATTCAAAAATTCAAAAAAATATGATCCCATTGAGATCCCAATCTAAAAATTTGTACAAACATAGATAAAATACACAAGAATTTTTGAGAATTTTTTCAAAAAAATTCATTATATGTTTTTCGAGAAATTTAAATTTGAAATTTAAATTTAATTTTTTGAAGAAGAAAATTTTTATCAAATTAGTCATGTTGCATATCCGATTAAGCGGCAACTAACGTACTTTAAAATGCCATTTACCAAATCGTTCTATCTATATTTGGTGCCGAGTTATGGTCCCTTTTATGTTCCCTTATCCATGGAAAAACGAGGGTTTTTCCAAAGTTCAAAGTCTCATAAATGAAAAAATAATAGAGATAAAAATCCAAAAATTGAGACTTTTGATTACCTCAAGGGGTACAATTGATGAGCCAAATGTGAAAGAAATACAAAAATGTAAGGTAAAATTTTTCTCAGATTTTGGATCACTTGACGTGGAATGACCCCAATGGGGTTATAAGTTTGAGTTATCTGTGTATCTATCGATCAGTGGGTCTGTCTGTGGCCTTCTAGCATCTAAACAGATGAGCCAATTCTGATTTTTTTTTGTTTGAAAGCATAGTTTATATCTAGGTCGCATTTTCGGTGACATTAGCCCACGAAGATATTAATTAAAACCTTTCAAAAGTTTCTCAAGATTTTAGGAGTAAAAACTTATTTGAAAAATTAAAAACATAGTACCAAAAAAAAAAAAAAAAAAAAAATCTGTGTCTGATAGAATGTGGTTGGAACTTCCATGTGACATAGAAATCGAATTAAAGCATATTTTAATAAATGCGGCTAAGTCTTAAACTTGCGTGGTTGGAAACCAATGTCATTGTTGGAAGACGAGGAAAGAAAACTCAATGGTTTAAAATGTTTATCTGTTGACAGTTTATATTTGTTAACAATTAAAATACTTTTAATTGATTTTAGTTTTAAGATTTTAAAAGAATTTTCAATTACCCCGCTTTATTCTGCTTTTGCGACTGGCAACTTTTACTAGAGGGGTTATCTATATTTTTCTTTGTTTAATACGTCCTCTAAAAAACAATTAAATATATTTAAATTTAAAATGCTTTCTGACCAGTGAAGTTCATTTTAATATGAGGTCGGCAATTAGGGTCGATTTTTTTAATTTTTAATTTAATCTAAGTAGATACTTGTTTAATATGCTGTTAAGAACCACATGGATTTACCGAGGCGTATGCTACTCGCGAACCAAAGGTTTCCGACCCCTGCCTAAGAAGGATGTATAAGAATCAGAAAGTGAATGTAATCTTATCCTTGATATGACGACAGATTGGTAGATGGATTAGATCTAGATCATAACAGCTTCTGTTTAAAAGAGATTAAGATTTTAAGCTTCATTGCGTTGTTATATCATTAGAGAAACACATTATTTCCTATTCGTGGATAGAGATATTGAAGTACAAGTTGTGACAATTTAAATAACGGGACTTGGTTTCAGAGCTTAACTTTGTTGAAAATATATACAAATACCTTCTAGTACTCTCTAACCTACTTCACTCTCCTATTAATACAGTAACCCCTCTTTATATCGCGCTTTTCGGGGGACAAGAAAAAAGTGCGATATAACCGAGGTAATTAAAAATAGTTTTCTATCCAGCATTCAAGCAAATTGTACGTGTACATACATAAAAATTCATTTATTCGAACATTAGATTTTTTTTTCAATCAAAAGTAACAAAAAAATATAACTTACCGCAGTTGTTACAATGTGCATGTCTTAAAAAATATGTATACAGACATAAAATTAACCTATTGTTTTGGGGAAATAAGAAAGGTAGTCAGAGAAGGGGCGTGTGTTTTCTTGACACTTACCAGATGCGTTTCACTCATTGTATCAATACAAAAGAAAGTGTTCAGTAGTTTCCAAACTGTTTCTACAGTATGCAAGTCTGGGTGACAGGAATTTGCTGCTTCTTTTCAGCGAATTCAGAAGAATAGAAGAACCTTCGTTTGGTTCATTAATGACAAAAAAATTAGAAAGAGACCTTTTCTGAGCACCTTACATATTTTCTCAAAAATGGTTTCGAACTAAAAGTTTTTTTTTTTTTTGGGGGGGGGGAGACAAAAGAAAAGAGCGATATGTCCGAATGAGCGATATAACGAGGCGTGATATAACGAGGGGCTACTGTATATAGTTGTATTAGAGACTTGTTCTGCTGAAAGCAGAGCTACAGGTCATTAAGCCTTATCTTCTCCAGTAAGTCTGTCGTTTTCGGTTTCACCTCTCCCACAGACTAAAAATGTACTGTGAGCGCACTAATGCGTTTTTCCGCCAATAACTGTGCCACAGAGAGGACGTTAGTTTTTCTGGCAATAGTTGTGTGCAAACTTTCGTCTTATGCAAATCTTCTATCTTTTTTTTTTTTTTTTGCACTGTCTCTCTGTCATTGTTTAAAAAATGTAACTACATCTGAGCTTTCAAACAAGTGTGTTGCAGTAAAAACCAAAAAGCAACGCCAGCACAAATAAGTCAAGTTCAAAATCGGCAAACATGTTTCAAAGGCATAAAGTCTCCTTCTTCAGTGCCAAGCAAGTCTGATTGTTGAGTAATCGTAGACATTATTTATTTATTATTTTTTTTTTTTGATATAGACTGTGAAACACCAGGCAACACAGCTAGTGCATTAAATACAACCAATAATCTTTTTTTATTTCCTCTCTTTTTTAGATGCGTTCAACAACGATTAAGATATTTCGTAGATCGTTAGCAACATTGGCAGAAAAATATTCTTCGTTAGAAAGTAATATCAAGTCGTTTGAAGAAATACCTGGACCTAAACCTTTGCCTTTACTTGGAAATATATGGAGGTATTTTCCATTAATTGGTAAGAAGAAAACAATTTTCATTTCCTATTCAAAAGTTACTGTGCTCGGGCTACTTAAAGTGACAAAGTTTTTTTTATAAATATCTAAAATTATTCAGGTTATTAGTTATTTTAAACTTTTATTTAAAGACTGAGATTAAAGCTATTTATCTTTCCCTATTAACTGGTGAATTTTTTTAAAAGTAGAAGGTGATTTAAGCTTTGAGATTCTTGTGTATAAACACGTTTTTAAGGGTGTGGATAAGACATCTTTTCAAATATGCTGCAGTGGGAGGGTAAAGGGTAATATCAGCAGAAATGAGTTTTTTAAATATTTGAAGATACGCGCTTTTGGATTCCCTATTAATAACTGGGAAATGTTGGAATTAGACGTTTTTTTGTGTTTTTTTTAAGCGGAAACAAAATAAACAAACTCGTGCAATAAAGCTCAAATACAATTCATGACAAAAATGAAAAAAAGAGAAAAAACAAATCTGCAGATACTGCCTTTTAACTTCCCATGGCCGTTGTGTATTCATTGCTGTGGCTAAATTTGATTTATGCCTGGAATGTTGTCTTTTCATTTCGTAAAATGAATTGAAAATATCTTTGTTGGTAAACTTATTTTTAGCTACCAATAAAAAGGCGCAAGAAACCAAGTTAGTTAGAGCGAAGTGATGTTGCATTAGAATTCCTGATTGGGAAAAGTGTGCTTAAATCTTTTGCAAATAAAAACTGTTTCTCTAAGCGACGGAATGAGCCACAATATTGGAAAAAAATGTTTTATGTAGGGGGAAGTGGTAAACAAATTTAAAAATTTATCTTTGGAAAATTCTGTGATAGCTCAGTCCAAAGTGAATAGTAAATATTCTGCTTATCGAAAAGGAATAACGGATGTGGGTTTTAGCAAAAAAGAAGCACATTGTTCCGTGTGTAATTTGAACCTAATCATAAAAGTTTCAGTGTTACGTAGTCCGAAATTAAATCGAGGTTTGAATATGGTAATAAAGGTATGCAATTCTTAAAAAATAACCTAGTGGCATGGATTAAAAGTGTTTATAAGACTGATGTTAGTGATCTGAAATTACTTTAAACTTAAAAGAATGGGTCCAACAACATGATTACCTAGTGATATTTAAACTTGACTTTTAAAAATTATAAAGCAATTATGAAATGCTTGAATGAAATTATATTACCCCTTTGCAAGGAAAAAGTGGATAATGCTCGGTCAATTAGCCAAATTACCTCATTGGGTTTCAATCCATTTTAAGTAACAGTTAAAGTAAAATTCTTGAAATTATAAATAATTTATGAGGATGAAACACCAGACTTCACTCACAATTATACTTTAACTCTTTATGTTCCAAATTAAGTCAACAATGAGTTTTTATATATTTTTTTGGTTTTTGAGTTGCAAATACATCAAAAAATATATTTATCGAGTAAAATGTTTTTGAAAATTTTGGGGGTCTAATGCCCCCACGCCTTAGAGCACCCCAAAAAACTGTTTCCGATCGCAGGTACCATCTGTCGACTCCTCAGCGAAGTACAAGGAGTGGAACTTAAAAGCTTCAGCATGATTCCAGCCATTTAGGATTCATAATACTAAATTAATATAAGCAGGACTTCTAAGTCCCGTCGGGGCATAAAGCATCGTAAGAAATTAGAAATTCTAAGAGCCAAATTTCAATGTTTTATGAAAGCTGCATAACATCAGGAAGTAGCTCTTGCGAAAGGGTACTGTGTGACCTCTTGTCTTAAATGATTGTCTTCTTTTAGAAACAGACACAGGCCTTTACTAGGAGTTCTTAGTTTTTTCGATACGGTGGAATCCCAATTAATGTCCGATTTGATTGTGACAAAGCACTTCGTCTCCCTTAGAAGTAGTTATTGATTAAACTACATGACATGCCTAAGTTACATTAAAACTTTAAGCCAAACCAATAGCTTAGCAGTATTCGGATGCTATTAACTGACTGATGTAGATATTCAATAACAAAGTCGTTATGTTTTTTTGTTCTTACCCTTTTCTAATTATACAAGTCAGGCAGATCCAATATCTTTTATCTAATAACTTCATAAACTTTATAATCTACTTAGTCAAAGGAATAAAAAACTAGTTCAAAGACGGAGTTTCAAGTTTCCTCCAGTACGTAATAGTGGCGTAATATTCATGAAGTCCTATTTTTACCTTCTGTACAATATTTCGGAATACTTCCACTTGATGAAAAGATTGATTCATTACATCAGATATACGCTAGTATTTAGGTCGTTTGAGAAATGTACATCGAAAGTAAATGCATTTTCAGTAAATTGAAACTTAAAAAAATATTCAAAATGTTCAAGAAAGGACAGCTGAACTGTTATTTTTATATTTCAAACTCGGAAAACTTCTCATGATCGTTCTGTTCATTTAGTGCTAAGCTAATTTGTTTTTTTCTCTTCTGTTTGATAACACAAACATACCAGTTCTTGCTCTAAACATTTGGAATATTTGATTTCATTTTTAGGTGAATACAGTATGGAAACAATTCATAACTCGTACTTACAAATGTATGAACAATATGGTCCTCTAGTGCGTGAGAAGTTATTCTCCACTCGTACACTGGTGCACGTTTTTGATTTGAACGATATGGCTACCGTATATAAAAACGAAAGTAGAAGACCTCATCGTGTGAGTCACAGAGCTCTGGAAAAATATCGGCAAGACAGACCACATCTTTATAACGGTCCTGGACTTTTCCCGAGGTGAAGTGACTAAAGTTCAGTAAGAGTTATACCTTAATATTTTGTGAGTATGTATATCACTGTGTAACAAATTGTACGAGTACAATCGAGAGCCGATAATCGGGATAGATAGTAAGACTCAATTTTATTTTCAAAATTTTGGATGCTATGTTTGTAGAAGTTTTGATACTCAGAGAACATAATTAGATCAAAATTATTTATGGGAGACGTTAAAACTTAGTAGTAGTGACTGCCTGTATTTATCAATTCGTAACCAGTATTTTCAAGTTGTAAAGGAATAACAAGAAATTATAAAATGTTTTAAATAAAGTAACCCAAAATAATAAATAAGATACTTGAGTATTGATGTGGTCACCATTTTTGATAAAGCCCAACATTTCGGATAATTTAGAGAGAACCAGTTCCGTTTAGTAGCAAAACGAACAGAAACAATCGTTTGGTAAACTTTAAATAATAATGATCAGACTAACGTGTGGCGAAAATGGAACCCATTTTCTAGGATAACTAATACTTAGCTTTTATATTTATATTTGGTTCCTTATCTAGAATTTTTGTCCAGTTATCTGATATCGGAAACAAATGTTCCAAAATACAAACTTTTGTCAGTACACATAAATTATGATTTTGCTACTTTTTACTTCTGAGCTTTTTCGCCAGCTAGGGCAGGTGATATGCCCTTATGTTTTATGACTCTAAAAATTTGAAAATATTAGGAAATAACAAATTAGGTGAAAAGTGAGTAACACGTAAAACGTTACTCGCTGAAAAATGTGTTTTAGAGAAAAGAAACGAAAGTTACAAAAATGTAAATCTTCCTCACACTAAAAAAAAAAAAAAATTACCATCTTTTATCAACCACATGCATTCCTCATGAACGATTTGTGAGAAAAGCACAGATTTATGCATGTCTTATTTCTTTTTGGCATACTATAAACTTCTTCTCGACATATTCCCCTTTGGCATACATTCCTTTGCCGATGGGGCCATTTTAACTTAGCTTAATCAAAAATGTGATGAAAAATCAATCAGCTTTACACAAAAATACCCCCAATCAATTCTGCACTAAAATTTATGTATAAGTGAATAAATAATTAAAAATTAAAGTAAATGATAACTTCTAAATGATTACTCAAAAATTACACATTTGAAAAAATACAAATAAAAATCCACAAACAAAATTCATTACACATCAACGGCAAAAAAGTAATTATAACATTGAAAAAAAAAGTGTATTATTTTATAGATAAAATACAAAAAGTAGAACATGAACAACACATAAACCGTATTTTAAATGCTGTGTCTGCCTTAATTCTGTGTAATTTCATTCCTTGCGTACATCATATTCCTTCAACTTCTAATGTATACATTTATATCGAAGAAAGTTTGACATGCAAAGTTATGGCTCTGAATCGCAATGTTTTGTCTCGAGGTCCGATTTCAGAGTATGCAAGATTTATCCTTCGCAACTGTTAAAACTCAAGTTCTGAAAGTTTTGAAAACATTTCAGCTGAGGCAAGGAGTCAGACGCGTGCTAGGAAGTTTTTCTTTGAACTAAAAGCTTTTAGCAGCGAAAGTGTTTAAGTGCATCTGGGTCATTTTCACCATATGCTTACATTTCAGAATTTTTAAGTAATTTTTTTAACTTGCTACTTTCTTTCAGAATAACTAATAGATGTTTTTTCACATATTGTAGGTGTGTGAAAAAGTAATTGGTTGTGCAATTTGATGCATAATTAAGTATTCAAATGCTGTTGTAAAACTTTAAGTTGCAAGGAAAATTGTCGTCCGTTACCATACAAAATCAATATGAAATCTCACTTTTAAATTATATCATAGAGCGCCTAGAACCAACTTCATTTGAAATTATTTGCGTCCCTGAAGCTTAAAACGATGTTTGCGATTATTAAAATATTGATCAAAAATTGTATGGTAACGGAATTGACATTTGGTAACGGATTTGATCAGTAACGGACTTGACATTTCAACCAAAATGTCAAATTATGGCTAGGTTGTCAAATTTACAAATTGAACAACAATATGCATTTTCCTAGAGTTGTATAATAAGCAATATTTCGGGGTAAAAAATGAGAAAAAGTAAAAATTAATACTAAAATCTTTGGTAACAGACTTGACAAAGAATAAAAATACGCACCTGGAAGCAATCATGTGCGAAACGCCACAGCAATACTTCTCGACTCAGGAAAACAAAATGGTACGAAATAGTTACGTCCCTAGTTTGTTAAGTTAACTGAATACGTGTTACCATCTTTTGAGTGTAATAAATACCTATTTTAGCTAAAATAATCTTAGGGTTACGGACTTGACAAGAACTTCCGGACAAAATACACTGGCGGAAAAAAAAATCCCAACACCAAGAAAAAATTGCCGTAGAGTAATGAAATTTGGGTAATGCAATTGTCTAGTTAACATGTTTAATTGATTAAATGTACAAGATCACTGGCTAATTTAAGCTCAAGAAAATGCTGTGCAAATGTGAAATTATGTTAATTTAATAGAGGGTGTAACCTCCAGAATTTTGAAGGCAAGCCTGCAAGCGTGCATGCATTATGTCATACAGGTGCCGAATGTCACTTTCTGGTATGGAGTTCCATGCTTGTTGCACTTGCTGTGTCAATACTAGGACCGTCATTGCTGACTGTGGATGATGCTCGAGGTGCCATCCCATGATATCAAATACGTTATCAATTGGAGACAGACCTGGTGATTTTGTAGGTCATGGTAACATGTCAGCACTCTGTAGAGCACATTTAGTTACAGCAGCGATGTGAGGGCGAGCGTTATCCGGTTGGAAAACGCCCTCTTGAATGCTACTCACGAAGGACTGTACTACTGGTTAAATTAACAGACTGACGGCAAATTTTCAGTCAGTGAGTTTGGGATAACCAGAAGAATGCCACTGCTGACGTAGGAAATTGCTCCAGAGACCATAACTCCAGGTGTGAGTCTCGTGTGTCTAGGCCGTAGACCGCTTGGATGCAGGCGGTCCCCTGGCCTCCTTCTGACCAATATACAGCCACCATTGGCACTAATTCAGAATCTGTTTTCCTCAAAAATTACAACAGATCTCCACTCCGATCTCCAGTGAGCTATGTCGTGGCACCACTGCCGTCGGAAAAGGCAATGGTTTGCAGTCAATGGAATACCGGCTACACCCTGCCTGGCTCGTAGCTGTCCTTGAAGTAAACAGTTTCTTACCATTCCTTGGGTCACGACGGTGCCAACTGCAGCTCGAATGTCAGCCGCAGATGCAGTACGATGCGCCACAGCCGTACGCAAGATTCGGCGATCTTCCTTCTCAGTCGTGCCACGTGGCAGCTCGGAACTCGATCTTCTTGAGGTAGTACCATCCCTTGCCCATAGCTTCCAATAATCATGCATAGTGGAAACATTCCCACCCAAGTCTTTCTGCAATATCGCGAAATGAAAATCCACCTTCTCGTAGCCAATTTGTACGACCTCGTTTAAACTCGGTGAGCTGTTGATAATGGCTTCTTCGTCTTCTTAAAAGGTATTCCTGGCTAAAATGAACGCAATGCGTCCAATTTAACGGAAAAATAATAGACATGAGCTTCACAACAAGCTTTTAAAACAAGCCTTATTTGCATGTTCTGAGTGACGCCAGCTGCGCCACACTTATGCGCGGAACACGAAATTTCAATCGATGTCATCTTTCAGTTGTATAAACGCGCCTACCAAATTTCGTTTATCTAACACAAGTCTTTCTTGGTGTTGGGAATTTTTTTTCCGCCAGTGTATATTCATACATTTCTTAATGAAAAAAAATTACTACTGTCAATATTCATTATGAACATCATATACTAACAGTCAATATCTAAAAATTTGTTGTATATACTTTTTTATACAATTAAGTATATAAAAAAATAGTTGAACTTGCGAAAATTGGAAATGGATAAGCGTTTTTGCCTTGGTTCTCATTTTTAAAGACTTATGTAAAAATAAATAAATTTCAATAATTTTTTGAGTGATAGAATTTTTTGGGGGGTTATTTCTTGCAGAAAATAATTGCTCGCATTGAATTTAAAATACAATTTATGCCTCAAAATCGTCTTTTTAACCTCCGGACAACAAATGTAAGCACATTTTGAAAATGAACCATGTATGATTTTCTACTACCTCTGTATATAGGGAAAATAGGAAGTTACTGAGCTTTTACTTTCATTGAGAAATCTTTTTAGAAAATATGCATTAAGGAAACGCATATCGTGCATTATATTTTGAATTACCAGTTTAGTTTTATTTGGCTAGTATTCGGTGGATTAGAGAGACTCTTATTCTGAGAGAGTCATTTTAAATTTTTACTTCTGTAATCATTTATTATTAATAATCATCTTCTGATTTTCTAGTTAATACAATAAAATAAACTGAGATATTATTCAACTAATATATTTCTCAGTAATGAATGGTCAAAAAGTTAATTTAATTCACAAATTATTCAAACCATGCTTTTTTCATCAAGTTTAGCTTACTGCGATTTAATTTTACGTACGAAACACTTGCATTTAAGTTATTTTTGAAATAAAGCATAAAACTGACAATTACTTTGACGCATCATCATGCGGTATGAATTGCAATAAAAATATCACAGACGTGCCCGTAGGGAGGGAAATTGATCAGTGCAAAAAAAAACGAACCTTTGTAGGATATTTGTAACACATGGTTCTGATTTGTTCCACTGAGGATCTTTCTGAAACAAAGGACCTTTTTACATCAAAGGTATTACTTCTGCAATGTTACATTTTAAAATAATTATGGGCCAATTTTGTTGAGTTTTGTTGAGGAAAACATAAGGTACTGACTTTATTGGTGAATGATATATTGTTAGCAAGCTTTTGTGTCTGAAAACTTGTCGACTGTTTAAAGTTCTTAGTACTTTATGTAGTACTTTTCCTTAGCAATGGGGAAGAGTGGTACAACTTCCGTCGTCTGTTCCAGAGGACACTTGTAGATCCCAGGACAGCAGAGGCTTGTTTACCAGAGCTGGAATGTATAACAAATGACTTTATTGAAAGGATAGCACACCTGCTGGATGAAAAATCTGAAACTGACTTGCAACCAGAGCTCTTTAGTTTTGCGATTGAGTGTGAGTTTTTTTTTCATTAAATTGCTTTAAAATGTATAAGAATTAATTAAGACAAAAGGAAACTCGGTATAAAGTTGAACAAAACATATTACTACACTTGTTTTATTTTTTTAAAAACTAAACTGTGAGTCAAGACGACGAAACATGTATTAGATATTCTGAGAACTCCACGTGCTAGATTCTAGAACCATTGAGTAAGAGGCTGCAGTCAAAAGCTCTGGTGATCTACTGAAGCTCAAATTGATTGGTGAATATGATTGTAAAAATCTTTTGCGGGTCCTTCTCGAGTTCAGCGAGACCCCGATTAATTGCATGTTCCACAATTTCGATTTCGCTCAAATGTACATTTTAAAACTACTTTTAGTTGTGATATTCTTGAAGATGGAATGTAGATTGGGTAATTAATATTGATTGAAAATTCAGCTTGGGAGCTGGATGGATAAGAAATGAAAGAGACTGATTAACTCACCGAAGATCTTCATCAGCCATTGAGTTCATAATTGAATCACTTACAGTTTAAGACAGCTGCTTGCCGTCTACAAGGGTGTATCCTGTTTCTTCTTTCAGAAGTGATTACTATTGGAAAGTAAAGGGGCAAAGTGAAATATTCGGACACAAATCGAAGGTTAGGAGCGTAATTGTTTCAAAATATCAGTCCCCAAAGTGCAGGCCTTGGCTAAGTTTGTTCCCTTTGGTTCTGACCCCCATATCCCCAATTTGCTCTATTTCACGATGAACTTGATAAATTCAAAATAACAATCGTAGTGGGCCAATCATTATCGTGCAATTTTTCTGCATACAGCTTTTGTACATTTTATGAAAAACATGAAAGATTTGACTGAAGATCTCAGTTAAATATTTAAACGTTCATCATCATTTGTTTATTGTAGTTTATTTATTGTACACAAACGTTTTACACTTTTTTTTTTAAAATCCTTTATTATTCGATTTTTGTTATGTTGTGCAGCACTTGAGTGTTGCATGTGGAAAGTGTGTATTCTTGTTTAACACTAATTATTATTATTGAAATAATAATAAACATGTACTTATTTATAAGTACGAAAATATAGTGGTTCAGACGAGACATGTTACATTGAATTACAGTTGTCTCAGACATGATGAATATGCAACTCCTGGATATTGCATGCTGGTATTTTCGAAGGCTCTTTTTTGATTTTTTTTCTGTGCAGGCATTGGAATGATTACTCTCAACAAGCGTTTGGGTTGCCTGACACCAGAAGGTAATCCAGAAGCTGCTGCTTTAGTAAAGGCTGCGAATGACATTCACCACGCCGTGTTTATGACGGAAAATACCCCATTTAGATACAAAAAGAATTACAAAATCTTAGAAGCCGGAATGGATTTACTCTCTGGGTAAGTCATTGTAGCAGTGGTGGACATACTACATTAGTGTTTTTTTTCCCCTTATCTTTGAAATACAGCCGACCTTTGTCAAAACAACCAACCAAGGGACTTTTAAAAGCACTTTATCTTGACTGCAGTTCGTCTTACCTAACAAAGAATAAAAGACTAACACTAGGAAAGAAGAGAGAGAGACAGAGAGGACGACTGAGCATGTACATCGTTCAGCAATAAATTGTTTTCGGTGTGTGTTCCCTTAAAAATTTTTTGAGGAATCAACATTTTTGGTTGGTTATTGTTTGTTTGACCAGATTTTTTTTATCTGTTAAAAAAGCAGGTAAAAAATATGAAAACATCTGCGTTTTTTAGGATACATATCACTTTTCTGCGGTGAAATAGCTGTCTCAGAATAGCTGTCTGTTTGAATATTTTTGGGGCGTTCTTAGTACGCTGAAATCAAATTCCTAGTCAGAAAGTTTTTATCACGCACCAATTATTTTTTATGAGATGCATAATTTTAATTCGATAAAAACAACAACATACCTTTGATAATGTTTCTGACGTCATAGCTGATATGCAAGGTGCGGCAAGATAACTTCCTATTTTCAAAACTCAGTCAAAACTATTTTGTAAATCAGATTTTTTTTAAATAAAGTTAATTAAGTTAAATATTTTTTGAAAGTGCAATTAAGTTTAATAAAAATTTTGCAAGGTTTTGAAAGCTACTTCAGGTAGGTGACGCAAGGAAACCTTATGGTGATAGAAGTAAACGGATTGAAAATTCAGATTTTGCTCTTTGACTTTATTTGTAATCGTATAGTTTACTTAAGGAAAAAAAGTAAAAGTTAAAAATTTGTTGGAAAGTAGAAGTTAGGATTTAATGGGATACATATGGAATTGTAGTATTTCTTCAAAAAATATTTTCTCTGTAGTAATTTTCTGTATTATTGTTTCTTTATATCTGAGCTTTTCCATGAGAGCTCACGAGAGCTCAGCTCCTGCACATTCTTCCAGTATTTTGTTAATTTTTTTTACAATCAGAGGAATTCTGGCTCATCACACATTTACATTTAAGTTCTGAATTCTATAGAATTCCTACACTTTATTTGTTAGAAATGATTATTTGAAAACTCGTAAACTTAAAAAAAATAAATTTGTACATAAATATTGTACTTTATCATTTTCCTGAAATCTCACCATGAATCTCGATAAACATTATTTTAATGTTTCGAAATCATATTTCTACAATCTATTTTTTATGTAATAAATTTCTGCCGTTTTGCTTTTTGGTAGTACTCTTCTAGTCTTACTTTAATCATTTTTATGATCTTATCTGCCTTTAGGAATACCAAATTTATAGAACTCTGTTAGAGACCCAATCTTTTGTTTCATCGTCATATTCTTTTGAATTTAAACTATCCCATCGTGTTTGCGTTTGCTATAACTTTATTTGAAATATATGTTACATTTTATTCAACATATATAAGGTATTATATTCAACTGTTGTTAGATAATTGTGTTTAGAAGATAAATATGTTAAACTTTTTTCTACACCTCTGATCTTTGATCATAAAATAACGAACTCACGTATGTGATTCAAAAAGCTTTTTTAACGTACTTTATTGGACATAAATAATTTATTACGTTTTTCCTTCTTCCAATAATGGAAGGAATATTACTTTTACTCAAGTATTTCACTTAATTGAGATTTCATTTTAAAAACATACGTTTAAAGTTATTTATTTCGCAAAATCTCGCTATTACATTTGCAATCATTATTCTCTTTTAAAAGTTAATTTTTACACTGCAGCATTTACATCAGTTTCTGTTCTTTTCTACATGTTTAGCGCAGTTAGCTCATACATCAAAGAAGCTTTAGAAGACCCATCTTCAAACAAAGACAGTTTACTCTTCAAACTAATGAATGCAAAAAATGCAGACACAAAAGATGTATTTACAATGATTTTAGATATGTTTTTAGCTGGTATAGATACTGTAAGTACAAATTTTATATTTATTTTTGGCACTTAAATGTAAATAAGAAATAGTTAAGATCATAGTAAAAAAATAACTTTTCACGCTGATTATTACAGGTGTTTCTTATTACATACTTGCGGTTTTTCTAGAAAATGATATTTTTCGTATAAAAGTACGAGTCCTAATTCATACATAGAAAATTACTTGCAAGGTGTACCAAAGCATTTTACCCAATCTTTGATAGAAGAAAATTCAGTAACTTGAAAATCTGACGGCAGGAATAAGACTTTCATTCCTTAAAATTCAAACGTATGCAATCAAATCAAGTACTGTTTGAAAGATCCGGGAAGCTATTGGGGTAGGCTGCAACTCCTTAGTGGATGGGTTCCCGTTTTCTAACGGAAAGTTTTTTTCACCAAGAAACCATACGAATAGTGTAATTAAGGAAAACGTTCAAATAAGTACAAATCGAAAGAACATCTCAAGACATATTTTTGACGCAAAAAATATTTGCCGCCTTCTGCTCGTTATGAAGATGTAAGGTATTACAGTCTGCAGAAATTCAAAGAAATGACAATTAAAGACTTGGAGAAAAATTGGTCATTTCCAACATATCTGCAAGTGCAAGACATCAAGCTACAGGTTCTGTGAAACATGTCTTCTATCATTTACTGAAACTTGCTAAATTTGGCAAATTTTCTTAAGAGTTTCACTTTAAACTTTAAGATCCCATATTTTGATGACGAGGGCAAATATTTTATATATTCAGAAACTTGTTTTTGTAACGCGCTCTCGATTGATACCAATTGAACTATTTTTATTTATTATTACTCTATAGTATGGTCTCTTGGTCAGTAGAGCCATCATATATGAGTATAACCGTCAGAATCATCGGATTCGGCATTAGACAATAGACAAGTCTTCTTCTCTAGGCAAGTCTTCCAAGCTTCAATGTCGTCAAAATTAAAAATCTGTTATGGTGCTAGGGATGAACTGGGAGTCTCTGGAACATGGTGGATGCAAATTCGTATGGGTGCTGTATATGCGTGTGTATATAGTTTTACAATCAAGGTGTTGGAAAAGGCATGGTTAAAGAAAAAAAAATAGCTCCCGTGTTTTCAGTTGCACATTAGTGTTATTATTCTTCTATCGATTCTCGATCCGTTGTTTGAAGCGTTCTTCAAATATAAGAATTAGCTTCAATCAGAAGTTCGAGATAGGTTCCCATTGCTTTCTTCATATAGTTACTGTAGTTCCAGTATCAACAAAATGGCTTTTGAATAGAACCAATAATCAATAGTTTCTCTTAATGTGCTTGACAGTAGCCGTAGCTGTTCCCTCTTTCATAAAAAGGATTTCGAAGTCATTCTACAGATGCCGTACGAGTGTTATCGTAAAGCCCATTTTTACACAAAAATCGTACCACATAACCACATCGGATGAACAAATCCGCTTTTCAATCATCCTGAGCCTAAAAAACGCACAAATGGTAAAAAATACACCAGTTTTTAAATGTCCTGTGGGCCAAGTCTAAAACGCAAAAACTGACACCGGCTTTAAGTCTTGCTAAGGCACAAAATCTCATAAAAACTAACATTGAACTCAGCTCTAAAGTTTTGGTAAATATTGGAGAAAGAGGAAATTTAGTTTTCCTCTGGGATTTTTTGTTCAAAATTGAGCCAATTTCAATCTATCTTTGATGACCTCGGGGTAACGGGGCTTCTCTAATTACTTTTTAGTGACATTGAGGAAATAGTTAAGATTTCTGGAATATCGTAGGAAATTTTTGGACACTGAAGCATCGTTAGGCCATGTTTGAATTGTTTGCTAAATATAGCGGAAAAGAGAGGTTTGTCACCTGGTTTATTAGTTTATATATATATATATATATTATTATATATATATTAGTTTATATATATTAGTTTATATATAGTCTATATTAGTTTAACTCTAAACAGTGAAACTGAGAAAAAAATGGTCTTTTTATTTTTCAATTAAAGCCTTTTTTATAAATAAAAAATGCTGTGAAAGTAAAATACACGAAATATTTATTAAAAAGTTATTTTTTTACAGACTGCATACAGTATTGGTTTTGGTCTTTACAATCTTGCAATTAACAAGAAAGTGCAGGAAAGACTAAGAGCAGAACTAAAGGTGCGGCTTCCAAATCAGAATAGTAGATTCAGTGAAATTCCTCAGAAGATACCTTATTTGCAGAATGTGATCAAAGAAACATTAAGGTAAGAACATCAATCAAAAGTAAGTGCATTTATATTTTGTATGAAGTAATTTCTCTGCAGGTAAAGATTACAATTTACATCTCAAGAATGAAGGTGGATGAGGATCATCGTTGGAATAAGCAAATAATCTTTAAAACGTTTTTCGCGATTTTTGAAGTGAAAAAATATTTAAAAATAAAAAACAATAGTACCAAGGAATAAAAAAAAATATCTGCGTCTCATAGAATGTTTGGAATTTTCTTGTTATAAAGAACTCGAATTATAACGTTTTTAGCAAATGCGGCTAAGCCTTCTTTTACGCGATCGGAAACCGATATAAGACGAGGAAGGGAAACTTAATGATTTAAAATATTTTTCTGTTGTCAGTTTCTATTTGTTTACTATTGAAATACTTGTAATTGTTTCAGTGTTTTAAAATGATTTTAAATTTTCCCTCTTTACTCTTCTTTTGCTACCAGCAAACTTTACTAGTAACTATTATCTATCCTTTACCGTGTTTACCATGTCCTCTCGAAAACAATTGAATATATATAAAATTAAAAATTTTCTCTGATCAGCGAAGTTCGATTTAATATGAAGTCGGCAATTGGGGTCGGGGTTTTTAAAATTTTTTACTTTAATCTTAGTGCTTGTTGCAGTAGAAACGTGAACTCACGTATGAAACTAAATATATGTAAATATATGGTGAGTTCGGTAAAGTCCCTTCCCACCTTCTTAACATCATAACTTCTAGTACTATAGTCATAAAAGTGATGTTGGATTTCAGTAAAGTAGTCATGCTCTGCTGAATTAAACCACCTATAGCACCACCGTTTGGAAAACTGCGAAGTTAGAATTCTCATCATAAAAATGGTTCGAGATAGTGGAAAAGAACTGATACACAAAGTTGAATAGTATTAATAGTTCAGTACGAAAATATACCTTGTTGACATTAAGGTAAATAACATAATATAATACTTGTAAAACGCGTATATGAGTTTTTTTTTCACAAAAATGTCTCGGATTCTCGCCCCTTTGATCTCACGAAACGTGAATGGAAAGAAAGAGAAGTAATAATCTTTTGGGTAAAGCTACAATTTGACTACTATGTCAAATACGGTATATTCTTATAGCTTGCTGCTTTTTTTTTTTTTTAATTTCTCGGATAATTTTCTCGCGTCATAGTGTATTAAATCACGAAAAAAAATTGCGTTTTAACCGTTCTATTCTTTGCAGTAGAGTCCACGAGGCATCGTTTAGTGCTAAATCGATGATTAACTTTATAAACCACACTGTTGTCTTAAGTAGCTCTGTTTTCAATGTGGAATGATAACTCCTCAGTTTTCCACTAGATAGCACCATAAATGATTTTATTTTAGGAACACATGGTTGCTTTACTTGCTGCATCTAGATACCATTTTTATGAATATCTCACGTCTCAGCAACTGTTTCAATGTTAAGCGGGTGCTTACTTAAGGGACTTAAGTGTGCTCACTTTGCATACATAATGAAATGTGGATGAAAATTATAAATGAAAACACATACATATATTTTTTTTCAGGTTAAATCCTGTAGCTTTAGGAACCGGAAGAGTACTTCCAGTTGATCTCGTACTAAGTGGCTACCATGTACCTGCTGGAGTAAGTATCGTGCTCGGATTAGCTGTTCTTCAAAAATTGTCTTTTATATTACTGATTCTTTGAAATTGTTTATTATGATTGGAGCGAATCATATTTTAAACATCGAATAGAAAGAAAAAAAGAAAAGTCTTTAAGCATAAATAATTCTAAATGCTTGTTTTTTGTGAAGAAAAATTCTTCCATAAGTAAGAATTTTGCTCAGTAGCTGCTTCAATTATTATAAATTTCCCTGTAGACGTACGTCCTTCTGCAACATCAAGTGGCATGTATGCGGGAGAAATATTTCCCGAATCCACACGAGTTCGCCCCGGAAAGGTGGTTGGGAGACACACCGCCGCTTGTTTCGAGTCCATTTGGAGTCGGACCCCGAATGTGCATAGGTATGCGATTGGCACAGAAGGAGATTCAGCTGGCATTGTCCAAGGTAAATACATTGAATTTTATAATGTTTGTTGCATAATTGTTGCATGAATTGTTGCATATCTGTTGAATTTTCCATAATTTGTTCCTTCTGTATAAAAATTTTCAAAGTAAAGTCAAATTTATATATCCCAATGTTTAGAGTAAGACTTAATCAATAAGGTTATTCATTAGGGTGAGTCGAAAAAATCGATTTTTTTATTTCGAAATCGCATTACCTCTCAAAAGTTGTGGTTTAGTATCCACAACTTGGGAAAAATAAGAAAAAAATTCTAAGTTGACGTCTTCGGTTCGCGCATGAGGCTCAAAGTTAGAAAACATATGTTAAAAATGGAAATTTTCAAAAAGAAAAAAGAAAAAAAAAACTGTAACTTTTTATAATGCAAATACCATAAGCTGTAAATATTTTGTACATTTTTAATCTAAAAAAATATTTTATAGCTTTTACATACGATCTTTAGTTTGCACATCAGCCTTAAATTGGGCTAAAATCGCCTACAATGTCAAATTTCGAAAATATCGATTTTTTTTATTTCGAAATTGCATTACCTCTCAAAAGTTGTGGTTTGGTATCCAAAATTTGGGAAAAATAAATAAAAAATCTAAGTTGACTACTTCGGTTCGCGCATGAGGCTCAAAGTTGGAAAATATATGCTAAAAATGGAAATGTTCAAAAAATAATTTGAAAAAAAAAAGTATTTTTTTTTTATATCGAAACTGCTTTAAATTGTTAGTAGATAACATAAGTTGAACCCAAAAAATTATTTATGACTATTAGAAGATACATTCTGTTTGTGCATAATGCTCAAGATATGAAAAAAAATGCCAAAAACTGAACCAGAACGCACTATGTCGGCGTTGTGCCGGTATATTTTTGTTCTACAGCCGACTTTTCTAGACATTACACATATTCTAGGAGACAGTTCAAAGTCCCTGCAGTCTGCACTCCCTTTGGTTGTCACTTAGTCAGCTAGACCCGCCAAACAAACAGCATCTTTAATTAGCAACTGCAAGTGAATCAAAAAGTGCAGCGTGTTTAGCTTTGGGTGAGTTTTTTTTTGTAACTTTATAGCATATTTTTATGCTCAAGTTTTGTTATACTGTTCTCCGTTCTCCGAATAATAAATAATGGAACCCCGGAAAACTTCTAAACGTTTAATTATTTGTCCGTTTTTTGGTGTACCGAAAGGGTTAAGTCAAAGTGTTTTAACCACATGTGCACATGTGTTGTTAGCTTGCTTTGAAGAAAAATCGCAATCTGTAAAATGCGAACCTTTTTCAAGGATTTCAGATTGCATAGCTCATAGAAGAAATTTACTGCAAAGCTTCTATACCAACGGTCAGTCATGTACGTATTGTAAAATTGATAAAGGATTACCATAATACTACACTTTGAGAAAGTCATTTAGTCGTGATAAAGATAAATTGAACTTCACTTCAAGACAAAACTCAATCATTTTGTTAATTAAGCGAAGTCTAAACTTTTTGACGTTGCTTCTTTCAGATGTGCAATGAATTTTTCGTGTTCTTGTGCTAAAAAGCCAATCTCTTGTAGATGTACACTATACATCTGTACATTGGCATAGAAAGCACATTGGTATTACCACTGTACATTGGTATAGAAGCTTTGCAGTAAATTTCTGCTATTTAAGCAGATATGCAATCTGAAATCCTTGAAAAAGGTTCGCCTTTTACAGATTGCGATTTTTCTTCAAAACAAGTTAACAACACATCTGCACATGTGGGTAAAACACTTTGACTTAACCCTTTCGGTGCACCAAAAAACGGACAAATAATTAAACGTTTAGAAGTTTTCCGGGGTTCCATTATTTATTATTCGGAGAACGGAGAACAGTATAACAAAACTTGAGCATAAAAATATGCTATAAAGTTACAAAAAAAAAAAAAAAACTCACCCAAAGCTAAACACGCTGCACTTTTTGATTCACTTTCAGTTGCTAATTAAAGATGCTGTTTGTTTGGCGGGTCTAGCTGACTAAGTGACAACCAAAGGGAGTGCAGACTGCAGGGAATTTGAACTGTCTCCTAGAATATGTGTAATGACTAGAAAAGTCGGCTGTAGAACAAAAATATACCGGCACAGCGCCGACATAGTGCGTTCTGGTTCAGTTTTTGGCATTTTTTTTTCATATCTTGAGCCTTATGCACAAACAGAATGTATCTTCTAATAGCCATATATAATTTTTTGGGTTCAACTTATGTGATCTACTAACAATTTAAAGCAGTTTCGATAGAAAAAAAATTACTTTTTTTTCAAATTATTTTTTGAAAATTTCCATTTTTAGCATATATTTTCCAACTTTGAGCCTCATGCGCGAACCGAAGTAGTCAACTTAGATTTTTTATTTATTTTTCCCAAATTTTGGATACCAAACCACAACTTTTGAGAGGTAATGCGATTTCGAAATAAAAAAAATCGATATTTTCGAAATTTGACATTGTAGGCGATTTTAGCCCAATTTAAGGCTGATCTGCAAACTAATGATGGTATGTAAAAGCTATAAAATATTTTCTTAGATTAAAAATGCACAAAATATTTACAGCTTATGACAGTTGCATTATAAAAAGTTACAATTTTTTTTTTCTTTTTTTCTTTTGAAAATTTCCATTTTTAACATATTTTTTCCAACTTTGAGCCTCATGCGCGAACCGAAGACGTCAACTTAGAATTTTTTTCTTATTTTTCCCAAGTTGTGGATACTAAACCACAACTTTTGAGAGGTAATGCGATTTCGAAATAAAAAAATCGATTTTTTCGACTCACCCTATTATTCATCTCTAGTTTATTTTGTTTACATTGTACGTGGATAATAGGGGGGTTTCCTTCAGTCAAAGGTACTACTTTTTGTAACTGAAATTGATAGAATGATATAAAAAAATAACATGGGCCCGGAAAATACTTTGATTTTCCCAACAGTTTATTTTTTATTAATTTTTTTAAACACCCTACCTTGAAAACGGGGCGTGGTTTTTGTGACGTCAGTGGTGCACCTAACAGCTCTTTTTCCAATAATAACACCATTTTGCTTGACTTGAGTTGTCCAATCGCAGGAATCGGTGACGTCACGACCTTCGTCATCCCACTACAACCAATTACATTTCGCGCTTACGTGCACCGCTGACTGACACCACTGACTGACGTCATGCGCAGATGTTTTTTTTTTTCAGAATAGCATCTGCGCACCGGATAAAATAATTCATAAAAAATATATAACTGTCAAAAAATAAAAAAAAAGCTCAATTCCAATGTTTTGAAGCATGTTCTTTCAGAAAAAAATACTTTTGAAATTTCGGAAACTCCCCCATTATCTTTACTTATACTTCCATAAATAATAAATAGTTAGCTTTTGTATAGTATTTTGCTTTTACATTCATTGCATAAATAAAAAACAATTTTCTTTTAACTTTGTCTTACTTTTTAAAAAATTTATATTTCCTTACAAAAAAAAAGTTTAAATTTTATGCAATGAGTTACCACCCATAAGCCAGGGCTAAAGCAGAACTGAAGCAAATACACCCACATCTTTTAACCCACAGCATTTAAAATGTATAAATACATGTACTATAATGTATTTTCAGTCTTTGGAAACTGTATCTGCTAATGATTTCTAAAATGGCTACCTTTTATTTCAGATGGTGCTACATTACGAAATAAGTTACCATTATGAGCCGATAGGTTGCAAAAATCGGTTAATCAATGTTCCAGACAGACCATTGAGACTACGACTGAAACGTTTAGAGTATTGATTATGAAATTAGAACATTCAGTGAAATCTTTCTACATCTTCATTAAAGATTTTGTGCATTTTTAAACAAAGGAAATGGTAAAACATGTTGAGCATGTTTAATACAGAATTGATTTTTTAACTTCAACTGTGCGTTGAATAATAACAAACTTAGGAAAAAAATCGAGCGTAATTTTGTATCTTGTCTTTGCACTTGTTAAGTCTGCCTTTTACTATTTATTAATAAATTTGTGACAATAGTTTTACTTGTCGTTACTGTGTTGAATAGGAACTTCAAACATCCAAGGGAGGATAGTGCATTCTTACCTATTTTCGCATATTACACTTAACCTGTTTACTTAATTTTCTTTTTGGGAATGTTATAGGTTGCTATCGGAGTGACGACGAGTGAACTGGAAGCGGAAACGAAGCACTTCATTTTGCACAAGGTTGGGTCAACGAAATTGCGCAAGCAGTAAAAATTTTGCTTTTTGCAAGTTCACGCTAATCCTATTTATTACAAAGTGAAGTGGTTTGTTTCCGTTTCCAGTGCACCCGCCATCTCTCCGCGGTCAAGCTGCACCACCAGGGACTTCATTTCAAGTTTTTCCAAGGGCGGGGGGCAAAGGGTGCAAACGCAATACAAGTTCATCGGAAAACAGCAAAAACCACGCCCCCTTATATGCAAATACATTGACTTCTCAAAGCCAGGGGGGGGGCAACTGACCCCCCTGCCCCCCTTAAATGACGGGCCTGTGCACCACTGCACTTGTGACATTGAGTTCCTATTTACAGTTTGTATCGAGCAGCGACACATGTGATAACGAGTGATTTTACGTTGTTGGGCTGATCTGAAAACCAAGAGCAAATGTTGAAAAAATGATAAAAATAATTTCGACATGTTATTATGTTTTTTGCAGTGGCTAATGGTGATAGGGGTGTGCGTGTCTACCGTGTGTGCACATGCGTGTGTTGTGTGTGTCTTGTGCATGTGACCATGTGTAGGCGTGCTTGCTTATGTGTGGCCTTTTTATTAGAATATAAAGAAATATATTCAATTGTGTATAGCATGTGCATGTTCTTCATAGAATTACTATTTTGGAGCTTATATTTTTAAATCCAGTTTAGCGAAACGAGTGCTAAATTTATGTCCAATTTCCCTAGTGTTTTTGTATTGTTTATAAATTTGATCATAGCCTCTTTTTATTCATTATATGAAAATTCAAGGTAATTTTTACCTTAAAAATGCACGTATTCCGCAAAAAAAATTATTATCTTTTTTATTGCGCCATTTCAAAATTGTTTAAAACTAGCAGACCTTTCGGTCACAGATAAAAGAAACCACTTGCAGTAAAGCAGTTATTTTTTACAGAGATTTCTTTCATAAACATTAAATTTTATTTTCAATCTTTAAAAAAAAACTATTAGTTCATGATAAGGTTTCCAAACAATAAATAAGAAAGCCTGCTGTCTAAAAGAGATAGATGCAATCTGATAAATTACTCAAAAGCTTTTGTACGTACTCCCCAAGAAGTCATTTTATTGGCACTTTAATAATGAGGTTCTATTCATCAAACTTCATACACCCTTCTGAAGTTCTTTTGTGAAAATATCTTTTCGAGCATCATTAAATTAGAGTCTGAGACCTAGCATAAGAAAGCGAATGCTTTTTTATTCTTTCATTATTGACTAGTAGCTGATAAGAGTTATTTTATTAATTTTCTTGAATTTACTGCTAACTTTTATTTGATAATAATATAAGAGATTAGAAAATAATGAAGGAAATTTCATCTTTATTTCCAGAATGAAATAAATCCGAGAATTTTGTTTTCTTTTTACATTGTTCCATCATTTAATATAGAAATATAATTAACCAATACAAAGAGCTTGATTTCTTCTTTGCAAGTATAAAAGTAAACATGTATGTCCCTTCATTACAAATTAAAGGGGAAAAATGGATTTGACTCATTTGGGCTCATTTCATTGCTATGTATGTTACGAGGGCCGTGGTGGCCCGATCGGTAAGGCATCGGACTCGTGTCCCGGAGGGACCCGGGTTCGGTCCCAGCCGATCAAAGATCCGCCGTCTTGATTAATGGCGGCTGGGAGGCGTTAAAAATGTCGTGGTCACAAAGTCCTCCAAGTGAAACGATACCTCTGGGTTGTGTTGGGCCTAGAGTTTGCTCGACGCTAGGTTATGGTTCAAAATTAAGAACAGAGCGCTTTTCAGGGCCCTATCCCGGTTAACACTCCATCAATTTCCCGGTTAATAATTATCCCGGTTCACACTCCAGGGGGACCCTGGAGTGTGAAATGAATGAAGTATGTTACGAAGTACAGTCGAGCCCGCTTATTAGAATATCGCTTAAAGGAATATCCCGCTTAATGTAATACATTTTCAATGTGCCAAACCATTGAAATGCATTATTTTCATCCCGGATAACGGAATATCCCGCTTATTAGAATATTTTTTCGTGGCAAAATGGCTATTCCATTAAGCGGGTTCGACTGTATTTAATTTTCGAATATCTAGAAAGGTATACTCCCCCATTAAAAAAAATAAATAAAATATCCCAAACGTATACAACATCTGTAATTAGCCAACAATCATTGAATAAATGACAGTTTTTATGGATTCCCTGGAAATTTGAGCTATTCTGCCGTGCCAAGCGCAAAAGTGGTATCTGCAGTCGAGCTCAAACTGAGACTTTAATTACTCTTTAAAGTTTCACACTTCCATGTATTTGATTTAGGGCCGAATTCAAGTGAAACACCATTGCAATCGCTTCGAGGTGATCGCAATTGACCAAAATTGCAATCGCTACTGGAAGTCGAATTACATTAGAATCGCATCTCGTAACGTTCACTTGAATCCAAATGTAGGAATTTGCGCTTGCATTGGTGGCTGCCATCGTCCGTGTTTCATTTGAATTCCTGCCTTAGATGATACTTTTTCGGAATTCTTCGAAAAATATTTCCCATTCTCAAATGACCATACACTGCTGTATTTAGGTGAAATACACCACAAAGAGCCACCTGGTGACACTAACTCAATTTTGTTAAAAAGTGCAGATACCACTTTTGTGCTTAGCATGGCAGTATAGGACTTCGACAATGTTTTCCTCTCTTCGAGAAATAGGAAAAGGCTCATTCCATAGTGACTAACGTAACATTCAGAGCTGATTTTGTAACTGTTTTTACTTGTAACTTAAAGAATAAAAAATATTTTTTAGTTATGCTGGTGGATTTACAATGTAGATGGTATCTATGTTTCATTTATGCTAAGAATTTAAATCAAAATTACTGACAGAAGATATTTTTCCTACCAAAACAACGTGGCTAACGTAACATTTTTGCAACCCTGAGAATTAATGCTCATGTTGAGAGGCAAAAATTTCTCAAAGTTAAGCAAGTGTTTAAAAACTGAATGATATATTTGAAAAATGTGTCAAGTTGGCTTTTAAAAACATAAAACACATTTATTAAATCTTAATTTTTTTTAGTCTTAAGTGTCACTTACTCAAGATGGAGTGTGACTAACGTAACCATCGAATAACAAGCAGTAAACACACTACAAACTATTTATTATGGCTAATCTCAGTGATAATTACAATAATTTTTCAATTTTTTAAAACTTCTTATGCTGTATGATTTTATTTATTAATTAATTTATTTTTTGATACTTTTTTCACTTTGGTATTTTTTTTTTCCTTCGGCTGAGGTTGTGGTTTACTTTTGCAAAGCGACTGCAAAAGTAACACAACCCACAATTGAGTGCCAATTACCCTTTCATACGACCCGAAAAAGAGGAAACATTGTCCATGTCGGAGGTCAACTTACCAGAGGAGCATCATACTCATAGCAATTTGAACTCACGTTAATAAAAGCTAAATTGAAAATATGTTTTTTTCCTGAAGATTAAATTCACATACTTATGCATTCAGAAATTACAAAAATAAAGCGAAGGTTTTTTCAATTCGTGGAAAATAGTTGACAATTTTTACGGGAGTGAAGTAGACGAAAGCAATGAAGACTATTTCATTGCTGAGGGAAGATAAAGAGCATAATTTACAGGGAAGAGCTTTTGATAAATTTGAAGAAAAGTGTTTTGGATTCTATACTAACAGGGGAGATGCTGGAATTTGAAGTTTTTTTATTCTTTTTTTCAACGGAACCTGAATAAGTAAGCTCATGCAATAAAGGTAAAGAACAATAGGTGATTAAAAAATGCACATACTGTTCTTTACTTTCCCAAGGCAAAATGTGAATCAGTTCTGTACCAAAGATAATGCTGAGATAGCTTAAAATTTCAAATTTTAACTGCTGATAAAAATATTGGCTTGTAGTTGTATGTAAACTGCTTTTTAAAACAAAACTCAATAGTGTCAGGTGAGATATAATAGGTCAGAAAAGAGCAATTTTATAGTTATGCTTTGACAGAAAAAAAAAAGATTCAACCAGTGAAAAAAAATGCTTCAAATACGTAAATTTATATTCCTAATGATATTTAAAGTGACATATCTCTGAAAAAAAATAAAAAAAATAAATAAAATGAAAAATACTGATAAATATGTTGGTGCGTGGTGTAAAATAGGTCAAACTTTAGAAACCGTAATATAATAACTTATTGAATGGTAATTTCGTACCTTTATTCACTAATCAGTATAAACAGTATATAAACATTTCTAGATAGTAATATTATCCTCTTATTTAATAACATCTATTTTTAATGCACTAAGTTTTATTTGCTTACCTCTCTCCATTGCTAATCTGTGTGTAGAATGTATTTTCAAAAAAATGTAGCATAGCCTCTTCATCCTCCAAACCCTGCAATTATAAATGTAAACGCATGCAGCACTGGGGGGCGGAGGTCTCTGCAATAGAAAAGAGTGCGGGTGCCATTGTCCTCTCTGCCGTTCCAACGGGTGCAATCTTAGCTCCCTACTTGGTGCTGCTGTTGCAACAAGCGTTTCACCCCTGAAAGGTACAAATCGCAAAATGTGAATGAATGCTGAATATTATTTATTCGTTACTGTGAGACAAAGCGAAATAGCGGGGCAAAGTGAAATATTTTAACAGTTTGAAGCGGAACCTATCTAATAATATTTTAACTAAAATCGTAGACATATATGCAATATACCTAGACATATAGTTGATTGCTGTCGGAAAATAAATAGCTCTAAAGAACAACGAAAAAAATTATAAGTCAGTTTCAATATTTGTTACTTTTGTTGTAATATTCGTAGTTTTTGAAAAATATTTCTTGGTATTAAAAAATTGTAAAACTTATTTTTGTTTTATTTATTAATTGAGATATATTGTTGTCCAGTGAAGTCCTTATTTAGTTCATATTAGGCATGGTTTGGCTTTAAAATATTCAATGTAATTTGTCAAGTGCATGCGGGGCAAAGTAAAATAGTTCATTTCGTTTACTTATGAATTTAGTTACCAAATTACATGCGTATTTCATAATTTATTAATTTATTCATTCCTTTTGTTATTAATTACCTTACTTATTCATTCCTTCCAGGGCCGTCGCTAGCTGAAATATCTGGGGGGGTGTTGAGAATTTGGCGGCCCTGGGCTCATCATATGGGGGGATGAGGGAGATAGCTTCCCCCGAGCTTTGAAATCTAATATTTTTTACAAAGGTGGAAGGTGGACGCAATTTTTGTTTTTTGATTTTTTTCTATAAAATTAGCATTTAGTATACCCCCTCCTCCCACACACATGGAAAAATTCAAAATGACAAGCCTGAGTGGCTACAAACAGCTTTTGAGTTTTTGAGCACATGCTTAAAACTTTAAATTAATATGCAGAACTATTTATACAAACACCATATAAATGTTAAATGTCAAAAAATATTAATAAACAATAAATAATAATAATAAGCATTTATTTGTTAAAGTCTTACCCTTTGGGCAATCTGCTCTATGTCGGGCACATTTTAAACAATTCATGAGGTATCTTTTTCTTCCCGTGTTTTGCGGTGATTGTCCCTTGAGCGTTCATGCTATTAAGTTTTGTGGGAAACGCAGATAAAGTTCAACTGCCTAAAAATGTTCTGGACATGCAGATCCAATTAATTACCATTTTAAATTTTTTTCCCGATAAATATGAGTATTTTTCTATTTTTTCTTCCTTTTTTCTTTTTTTAAATTGCAAGTTGCAAAATCCAGTTTGTTCAACAAAAAAGTAACAAAAAAAAAAAAAAACTATTGAAAAGAGACAAAATTTTTAATCTACTCCTTAGTTTTTTAAAAATACATTTCACAAATTTTATTGGTAAAAAAAATAATAATTTAAAATTGACAGCGCCTGTGCTTCAATGTAGCCCATTTGCTTGCTAAACTCTTTAAATTTATGGCGTCTGTATTATCTTTCTCACATGCCAGCAGTACTAGAGAGTCTAAACGCTGGTCTCCCATTGTACTCCTCAAAGCATTTTTGATGAATTTCAGTTTACTGAAGGTTCTTTCATTGGTAGCAACTGTTACCGGAGAAGTAAATCCAAGCCGACAAGCGCAGTAAGCCAGTGGAAGGGCGGACTTGAGCTTCTGTGCTTCAATCATTTTTACTCCTGATAACGTTTCTACTCCATTTTCATTGCACTTATCAGATAAAATTTCCAATTCAGCTTGAAGTCCCGAAGGATCCATGTATAAATTAGAATTGGGGAAAAAATTAATAAAAGTCTCTATATTGGTGGAACTCATTTGGACTCTGGAAAGCGGTGGACTTAATAGGAGGAATAGAGGTTTCATCTCCTCTATAAGTTCGCATTCATATTGTCTTTCGTCATAGTTAACAAATTGGCTAATAGCATCTTGGACTGCTCTCGAAAATATGGTTTAAAATCGATGCTCGCAGCGCATTTGTTTCTTTCCTTTTTCCACCGAAAAAAACGGTCAATGAGAAGTTTTTCGTCATCGTCATTTGACTACGATGTGATTTAGAAAAAAAATCTGGAGCATCCACAGTAACTTTTAAAGCCGTACTCCACATCAGCGGAAAACGCGAGCGTAAAGCAGAAACGTAAAGTGTATTAAATGGTGTTCCTATGGAAAGTACCCAGATTTTCGGTTTCTGTCTTCGGTTTCGGTCACGTTTTCCGCTGATGTGGAGCAGGGACCATACCGTGCGGCCGTGTGCACAATATACGAGGGTGAATCAAATGAAAACCTTAAAAGTGCTGTAAAGTTCCGAGAAGTTGTAGGATTTATCCGGTAGATGGCAGGGATGTTCGTTGAAGTTCACACAATGACCACCAGGTGCGGTAGTGACCTTGCTACACACAACGAGCAGTGACTTCAGTTACAATATGGCCGCCCCATTATCAATATGCACCGCGTTAGAACAGCGATCAGTCATTCGTTTCTTGAGCAGTGAAGGTGTCAAACCAATGGAAATTCATCGCAGGATGACAGTACAGTATGGCGATTCATGTTTGTCCCTGCAGCAAGTGTACGAGTGGTGCAGAAAGTTTAAAAGTGGTATCGCTTCAATAGAGGGCTTCAAAACCGCGGTGCACGAGTGGCTACAGGCACAACCAAAAGAATTCTTTAAACGTGGTATTCATGCGCTTCCAAAGCGGTGGAACACTTGCATAACACGTCAAGGAGACTATGTCGAAAAATGATAAATGTAAGTTTTACTTAGTTGTCAAAATAAATAATTTATAACACTTTTAAGGTTTTCATTTGATTCACCCTCGTACACCAATATATGGGTGATTCTACAAAAATGGGCAAATTTGTGTTCCATACTGATTGCTCTTTTTGTTTTTAATTTAATAAAAACTATTTTGGGAATATTTTTATGCGTCTTTTGTTCTATAATTTCCGTTATCAACAATGTCAATATTTAATTATTATTCATTTAAAAAAATGGATATTAGATTGAAATGTCATCCACATGCCCTGTCCCATAGGTGCCATTTTCGCAATCAATGGAATATAGATTTAAAAATAAATAATTAATTTTTTTCTCAAGAGTTTTTTATTTATAAATATGAATATGTGCAAGATGTAAATCACAAAAAAAAGCAAAATAATATGAAAATAATATCTCTAAAAGTTAATCTAAACTTTGTCCCAGCGATTATCAGTCATCCACATGTCTAAAAAGTATAGATATTTTTCTCTGAAATGTTATATTTCAAAATCTGGCAACACATCTTAAAACAAAGCATGGAACTTTGTTATTCCTATGGATGAGGATTAATTTTGCTGTTCTGCAATTACTTTTTGATAAAAAGCAAGCTAAACTCAACTTTCGAGGCAAGTGTTTTTTATCTTTGTCATTAACATGCCCCACAGAATGCATGTAAAATGTACATGTAAATAAATTTTGACAATGAATAATCCTAAGGCTTACATTTGTGAGTTCTAATTCGAAGTGAAGCCGAAAAATATTCAGATATGACTTTTTGAGAACACAATTACTTGTGTTTTGTCATTCACATGCCCTTTTTCTATTGTCATTCACATGCCCCAATATAAGGCACGTGGATGAATCAAAAGCCAAACTATGACAGTACAATGTTTAAAAATTATGTCTAACAGTTTACTGGTTAAAAAATTTCATTAAAATACCTATTGTGTTTGTGTTATTCATACTTACTGTGTCATATTCACATACCCATTGTGTCATCCACATGTCCTTTTTATCATTCACATATGCCTTCAAAAAATAAAAATGCAAAAATACAATAAAATACAAACATTTAAGCTCAGCTGATATTCTATTTTAATTATGTAACTTATCAAGTGCTTTGCTGATTTTTTTCAGATTTTTAATTTTAAATTAATTTTTTGAATTCTACATGTTAGAAATATTCCCGTATTTGTAGAATCACCCATATGCGATTTTCATTTTGATGGTCTGAGGAGGTTGAAAGAGCATCTTCAATGTGCCGCAGAGAGGGCAACCGCATTTAATTCTCCCCCTTCCCTTTTTTTATTTCAGTATAATAAACTTTTATTATTATTATTATTATTATTTCTTCAAATTTACTACATAAAAAAATTCGTTCCTTCCCAACACAAAGTGAAAAGTGATAAATTTTCTTTTTAATTATCCTCAGTTTAAACATTGCACTATCTTTCAATAATGGTATTTTGTGTAATTTTCTTCAATTTAAATTTATTTAAAACTAGCAGTACCCGCACGGCGATGCCCGTGCAATAAATGTAAAGGAAGTTAACTAAATAAAGTTTAACTCACTCTTAAGACTTTTCTTCTTTTCGTGTGTGTGTGTGTGTGTGTGTGTGTGTGTGGTGTGACGAACTTATTTATTTTTAGCGAAATTTTTACGTTTCAATGGAACTTTTGACACAACTGTAGTGCCAAGATTTTCGAAAACTCTCAACGAACACAGCAATATTGCCCTTGAAATTTAATATAATTCACCGATTTAACCGTAATTTCAATGTAAAATTGGTCGCCAAATCTAAATTGATTAACATAGGGAACCGATTGTCGTCAGGTAGCTCAGCCACAACCATTCTTCCATGATTTTAATGTGAACATTAAAAGGCAAGAAATATAATGTCTTTCGCACCATCTCTTTGAAGTGATTACAATCTAACAGTGACCCTCAAATAAGCAAGATTTCACTGGCTGGGAGGTTTGGTAAATTTCTCGATTGTTGCCAAACTTTACGACGCCAAATACGAAAAGTAACTGAATAGCGGTGTTACCGAAAATGTCAGAATGGAACTATTATTGTTAAAAATTTAGTGATGGCGGCATTAAATACATGTTTTAAACATGCAATAAAATACTCTTTAGACTGCGAACAACTGCTATTCCTTACCAGAGCGTTTTCTTTTTCTTTGATTTGGAGAAAGTAGTGTTTCACTGGCTGGGAGGTTTGGTAAATTTCTCGATTGTGGCCAAACTTTACGACGCCAAATACAATGAGTAACTGAATAGCCATCACTATTTTTTTAACAATAATAGTTCCATTCTGACATTTTCGGTAACACCGAATTTTGAGGAAGTCAACTGAATAAATTTAAATTCACTCCAACCCCTTCTGAAGAAAAATTATTATATCCTTTAGTTCAAATGCGTTCCACAACCTTTTAAATTTCACTTAAAGTCATGTTAAAGTTTAAATCAATTCGCCAAATAAATATAAGAGACAGAAAGTTAGGTAAGTAACAGGAGATATTAATTAATCAAATTGAATAAATTTTCAAGGCTTAAATCTATACGCAAATTTAAACCACAAAGTAACTTCAGGGACAAAAGAGCAGCTGATCAGGAAAATGGACCTAGTGTTTCAGTATTGCGTACATAGTTAAGCCTTGAAAATTGACTAAATTTGATTAATTAATATCTCCTGTCCTAATTAACGGACAGAAACGTGCTAAAACTTTTCTTTTTCAGAAAAAAAAACCTTTCCAGCGATATATAATGTTTTGGGGTGGGGGAAGGTTTCCCCCCTCAATTATGGCGGATACACCAAAAATGAGACTAATTAATTAATTTAAAAATAACTAATTCGAAATTAAAAATTTGGCTTTCGAGGTGCATTTTACTGGGATACGTTCGAATTTTTGAGCCAAGTTTCAGGTCTGTAGGTGCTGTGGGGGCTTCTGGCCAGCGGTTACAAACGAACAAACAAACAAACACCGTCATCTTTATATATATAGATATAAAATTTGGCGGCCCTCTGCATGTATTCTTTTTTTTTTAATATTGCATCGATCTTGTTGAACTATGTATATATAATTTGATTTATGTTTTATTAATTTAACTAATTTTAGTTACAGAGGTTCGCGTATCTTTTAAAGCTCTCGCACATATTTATACAGTACTTTTTTTTCCAAACTGTGCAGGGCGACCTATAGTTTCCCGTTTACATTACCCTATGAACGAGAAAATTCGTATTTTTCGCAACGAATGAAGGAATCTTAACTATTTTTCGCGGCCTCGATTGTTTATTTTTCATAAGTAATAATTGGGGCCGCGGAAAATACAAGACATTTTTTAAAAATCAGGTTTACTGATATTCTTAATAATGTTTAAATTATTCCGCTTCTCTTTTAAATTTATTTGAAGTCTTGAAATATTTTTCTAAAATTTCATTTCAATAATAAAATGAAATCGGCGGCCCCTTTCTTCAGAAAAGTGAGGGGGTGTAGCACCCCCCACACCCCCCCTTGCCGACGGCCCTGATTCCTTCCCTTATTTTGTTATTCATTCTCTTTTTTATTCACTAATTTCATTTTATCATACATTGTATTATTCGTTTATTTGTTTATTTATTTATTCATTCATTTTGCATAAATAATTCATTTATTCGTTTATTTACGCATTCATATGATTAAAATTACAGTAAATCATCAAATAGAAAATGTTTTATTACAGAAATTTTGTATTTTTCACTTGATCTCACGGATTTTGAGATGAAAAATGTGCATTTTTTTGATGGTATAAAACTACTGCCAAAAATGAAAAATTTATTTCAACGCAAAGTGGATCAGAAAATGCATTACTTTTTCTTTATGTACAATAATTTTGAGAACAAATTTCCTATTTGTTCATTTTGAAACAGTTTAGTTATCTAAACTATTTCACTTACATACGGCCAAATTCCTCTACTATTTATTCGATTCTAATTGATTCAAGGGTGTTGCGTAATAGAACCTTTTTCCTCACGAAGCATCATGACTGCCATTGTCGAGAAGTAGGGCAAAAATTTTTGGTATTAATTTTAAAGATTGAGTGTGAAATGTACAAAAAAGAGTGTTTCTAGATGATCATCACGATCACGAAACAACAGTTTCTTTCCTTAGTACCTAGCATTTAATGAAATGGGAAGATCTAGTTCTAGAATTGGAAATTAATTTCAATGTAGTGCAGAAAATTATATACAAAACCCTCAGATTACACAAATTTATGAAATTAAACTTGAAAAGCTATGCATTAATTGACAAATCGTGTTTTAAATTAGTGCTGCCATCTCTCGGTCTTTTCTTGTAAGAAATAAGTAAAGCTTAAATCGATATGAATTTAAAAAGAAATATATATATATGTTTTTTGGCAATATATTTAGCGTTTAAGTTACATGAAAGCTCAGATCCTGCGCTTCTTTTCAAATCAATGTTCATTTTTTTTTCACGTTGGGAAAAATTCATGCTTTTTATGCATTCAAAAAAATTTCACAAACTATAGGGCTCTGCACACTTCTCTTGTTAGAAATTAAACCCTGATTTATTGATTAGGTTTTGAGTGTTAAATATAAGTTTTATTGAGTGTAAGTTTAATTACCCTCATGCAGGAAAACTGGAAATGGAACTGATGAAAAATATATCGATTTAGTTTCATACGTAATATTTTCTTCGAAAACTGAGTACGAAAAATACATTTGTAGTCCGCTTTTGAGATTGTGCAATATGAATAGCGTTGTCTTCCATCTGGTGGAAATGGGAGAGAGTGGGGGGGGGGGGGGGAGAATCCCCTCAAATCCATTTTTAACCCCTCTAGTTTCAGTTTTGTTTATTTATTTATTATTTTTTAAAATTGTGCTTATGAGTTTGAGGGCTGATCAATGCCCCATAATTATGAACAATGAAGAAATCTTGACTTTTCTCACTTTTTGACAAAAATATTTTTCTCCAGTGATTGAGAACTTATTTTTCAAGGTTAGCAGTTCATTAATTTCAACCATCCCATTGACTTTTATTTTAAATATTAATATTGATTTGCTAAAGATTGAATGACAATGGCAGTAGGAGAAAATCAATTATGTAATCGTTATAAAAATCTTTTAGAATATATTGTTTCTTCTTTTAAAATGAGTTTCTTTTCTTAGAATTAGTTATTTGATTAAAATAATTTGTTTCTGACTTTAGAATAATTTGGTTTTTTTTCTTTTTTTTTTTTTTAATGTTTAGCTTTTTTTCCTTTATAAAATTTCCCTTAATTCTTTAGAATAATTTGTTTCATTCTTTAGAATATTTTTTTTCTTTTTTAGAATTATTTGTTTCTTTCTTAAGAGTATTTTGTTGCTATCTTAAGAATAATTTGTTTCTTTCTTTAGAATAACATGTTTAATTTCAAGTTAAATGAATGAGATGTCTCATCACGTGATTTCAGAGTGAGAGAGAGAGTAGATGATTAAGTCATAATGGCACAGACCATAAAGCATGAGTGTAATAGAGATTTCGTATTTCTACAACGTTAGATGAGCAATTATAGACGTAAAAACTGTATACAGGATTACAATAAATGCAATTTAGTTTTTTTCTAATCAATGTAAAAAATTAATACTTAATAGCCGTTTTGTATTGGTAAAATGAATAACACGAAGTAAAATTTATGCATTATCAATCAAAGAAAAATATTTTTGGAAAAAAAAATAGAACCGACTTCAGTTGGAAATTGCTCTAAAAAGTAAAAAATAATTTTTTTTCTTTGAACACCATCGAAACTACTTTTAAACATAAGTTTTGAAGTCGGCGCAAAAACGATAGGTAAAATGATATTTAACCATATTTTGCCAACATTTTTTCTGAGAAACCATTGAAAATTAAAAGCAGAATATTTGTACCATTACACGAATGTGTGGTAATCAATGAAATGAATCCATTAAAATTTATATTTATAGTTGAATTGTAGTTGCGTATGAATCTATACATTGTTTTTGCGCCGACTTCAAAACTTATGTTTAAAAGTAGTTTCGATGGTGTTCAAAGAAAAAAAATTATTTTTTACTTTTTAGAGCAATTTCCAACTGAAGTCGGTTCTATTTTTTTTTCCAAAAATATTTTATTTCATTCTTTTTAGTGTATGCGCTTAAAAAAATCAAAATATAGTTAAAAAACCATGTAGCTGTTCAAAAAAATCCTTGCAGACCTGTACTCGATCTCATTCCATCAGGAACTTCAACCCGACGCGTTTAACAACTTGACCATCGGGTCGCTCATTGCAGTAAGGATTTACGATAGCACATATTGTTTTAAATAACATGAAATTTTAGTTTTTCGATTTCTTGAATTTGACGTAAATGCAAGGTATAAAATACAGAATTTTATAAAGGTACAAAAATTAAC